>OZ023262.1:186117370-186337370 GCA_964006375.1 Tillus elongatus | reverse complement strand
TGGGTCGCTCAGACCACGGCATGGTCACTTCGTCCTGCGCAATGCAACCCGATGTCACACAGTCATCACACCCACGTATCGTTTGGCACTACAACTCCCAGATTGTCGCTCTAGACATATCCAAAGCATTCGACCAGGTATGGTACGCACCGCTGCTTAATAAACTACCGGACTATGGCCTACCACCAAAACTCTGTACGTGTACAACAAATTTCCTCTCCAACCGGAGCATTTCTGTTGTCGTGGATGGCCATTCCTCTAATCTGTATCCAATTAATACAGGAGTTCCCCAAGGTTCAGCTTTAGCCCCTACTTTGTTTCTTCTCCACATCAATGACCTCCTCTCTAGCACATCCAACCCAGTTCACAGTTACGCGGACGACAGTACCCTCCATTAAAATATACAATATTCTAAGCCTGTCTCTTTAGCCCAATTAGATGAGGATCTCAAACTCATGGAGGGTTCTATCTCCGTGGATATCCAAAAAATATTAGACTGGGGAAGTAGACATCTTGTACAATTCAACCCCACCAAATCACAGTCTTGCTTTCTTTCTCATAAGAGATACACCAGCCCTAGACCCATCACAATAAACAACCAAATTATTCAAAGTAATGAGTCATTTTTACGTGTTGGCATTTCTGTGGATCGAAATCTCAATTGGCACCAACATGTCACATCAATTGCAGAAGCGGCTGCTAAGAAATTAGGTTTCCTCTTCCGGGCTCGCAAATACTTTTCACCAGCTAATCTCTATACCTTATATACTTCACAAATAAGACCAAACCTCGAATACTGCTCCCACACCTGGGGTGCTGCTACCGCTTCTACACTCGCTATCCTGGACTCCATTTAGAAGATAGCTATACGTCTCATCGGTGACCCTACACTCACCCAAAGGCTGCCATCCCTTTCCCACCGACGTGCCGTTGGTGACCTCTCTCTCTTTTATAGATATCCGCACGGGCACTGCTTAGATGAGCTTTCTTCCATCCTTTCCCCCACCTGCTGCCCCCAACAGATCTACCAGGGGAACAGAGCGAATTCACTCTTCTACTGTCCAGGTCACCAGACATAGAACATCTTGTTATGCCCGCTTGTTTGTCCCGAGGACTTCCAAGTGGTGGAATTCCTTGCCGGCACATGTTTTTCCTTCTCCCCCGAACCTCCAAATCTTCAAGTCCAGAATTAACAAGTTGCCTCTTTCCTCCTTGCCGACACCCACGGTACGATAGTATTTAGGCTGTAAGCCTTCGTGGTGTGTTGTTGAAATAAAATTAAAAAATACACCATAGTTTTCCACAAAAAAAAAGAGAGTTTGAGTTTTCTGGTTCATAGATTAATACAGTTTCCCTTAAATAAAAAAAGATACCACAGAGAACTTGAATATATTAAAAATGTAGCTAGGTGTATAATGGTTACTGTGTACGCTTAGTGGAGAAACTAGTCAATAAACATAAACCGAAGGACGTTCAGAAAAGATAAAAATTCACTAAAACAGACAAAACCGTTGTCTGTTTACCGGCTGAACCGCGAATTAGGAGAGGTTTTAATAGCATTTTTACGCAAGCCAATTTACATTTAACATTTTCTACATAAAATACATTAAAAAATTTGCTGAGTAAACCGAAGGATACAGATAAAACCACAGAAGTGTCAGAGATCTGTGAAATAGGTTACATGGATTGTCAACTTAAACATGTTGAGCAAACTAAAAGAACTATTGAAACTAAATTAGAGAACATTGAGTGCAATTGGTATGTGGCACTATTTATATAAATCACGTATTGCTCAGCATATTTGGGATAATAATCATGCAAGTAAAGAAAATCTCAAGTTAATAAAAAATGTCACGCAGTCGTGACAGCTAGATGCTTACGAAAGTATATATATATATATATATATATATATATATATATATATATATATATATATATATATATATATATATATATATAAATTTGAACAAAACTTTCGATGGATAGACGGGGTCCAGTTCTATGTGGTCCATTGTTCGAACTGTTATCTTAATAACCAGCGTGTCCTTCTTAGAAGAAATATTTGATAACGACACACAGTATTACAAAGGCAAGTATGCAGTTTTAATTGCAGGGATTTAAGACTCAACGGTGAGGGTCTGTCTGTCTACCTTCCTAGAAGACGCTGTTCGCAACTGCTTGTCAACTAACATATAAATATTAGCTCTAGGCTTTATTCCCTTAGCTTATCCATCCCTCTCATAACGCTAACTTTATTAGCGAAACGATCTTAAGGGCAGAAAACTGCATTGTGATGAATTGGGTTCTCCAAATTGTTCTTAACAAATTTTCCAGAAATTAAGAGAAGTAAACTTAAAAGTACAAATTCATAATTGTGAATTTTTGCATAAAGAGGTAGCGCTTCTTGGTCACGTAATATAACGTGATGGGATAACGCCGAATGCCAATAAAATATTGCTATCCATAATTACCCGCTTCCAAAACCCCAGAAACAAATAAAATCGTTTTTAGGTCTGATTTGATATTACACAAGATTGATCAAAGTTTATGCAAAAATCGTCTATCCCTTAACTAAACGTCTCAAAAAAGACACCCCTATGAACATAGGTGATCCTCTATGCATCCAAGCTTTCGAACACGCAAAATAATTAACTTCTCTTAAGCTCTTTTATTCTTGCTTACTTTGACTTTGAAAAAGAATTCTGTTTAACAACCGATGTTTTGTCTCAAGATCAAAAGCACTTTGCATTTTATTCCAGAGCTTTAAATGGTGCAATGAAAAATTATTCTATCATCGAAAAATAACTGCTTGCTATAGTAACAACCTGCAGAAAATCAAGTATCGAAACCGATCACAAACCCTTAGTTTGGTTTTTCTCTATTAAAGAACCAAATTCTAGACTAGTAAAATGGCTAAATTAGAAGAATATGAGTTTACAATTAAATATAAGAAAGAAAAATAACACGTTGCTGACGCCATTTCACGCATTCCGACACAAGAAATTAACGCTCTTGAAATGACTCATTAGACCTCATGCAACTACTAAATAATACCGAAGATCTGCAATAACTTACAGATGAGGACTCACAAAGTCTCGGTATAGAATTGCCAGTTTCGCGACTTAACTTTACGGTTAAGACATTTGATTTTTTTAAACAATTTATTTAATACTTTACACAATTAATGCTTAATACAAAAATTATAATATAAAAATAGAGACAAATATGAATATCAACATAAGTGTAACATATATGTAAATGTTTAGCACGCGATGTGCAAGGCTTAACTTGGAAACAAGAATGAACGACGCTCCGCAGGCGAGCAGTCTATTTATAACAAGTCCCCCAGGTGGGGCGCTATTGTTCTCCCGAGGTGACTTTCGGTTTGGCTGACACTGTTCCCCTCGTGTGATATTCCGTCTACTCCGCCGTTTTCAAGGTGTTTCCTATATGCTTATTTGAAGGTGCCTTCTATCTTCTTGCTGACTCGGCTATCCTGTTCATGGGAAGGTGACTCGTCGTTATAATGGCCTATTGTTGGTGGTTCATTTATCTCCTCCCCCTTTTGAAGAACGAAGCTACGGTTCGTTCCCGATTTTCAAGGGAAATCCGGTTTCGA
The DNA here is from genome assembly GCA_964006375.1 of Tillus elongatus. Lineage (NCBI taxonomy): Eukaryota > Metazoa > Arthropoda > Insecta > Coleoptera > Cleridae > Tillus > Tillus elongatus. The sequence continues at coordinate 186,333,751 of OZ023262.1, read as the reverse complement.
GGTTTGTTGGATTTTCTTCTTTGGTTTTCTTCCACTTCTTTAACCCGATTCTCGTTGCTGTTGTTATGATGGCAATTATGACAGCCACATATAGTAATATAGTCCATATACTTAGGTGATATATGGGTATCTTGATCGGTTCTGGTTTATTTTGTTTGATCGTTTGAAGTTGGTTCTGTATCTGACCAATATTGTGTAGCTGTACGTTTTCTAGTGTTAATTCAGGTACATTTTCTGGAATTCTTGGATCTTCTTGATTTGGGGATTCTAATTTGGGTAGATTGAACAGTTGTTAAGTTTTAGATGTTGTTGGGCCGGTCTTCTAAATTTTGTTTCCGATCTTCAATTGGCAGTTTGGTTGAAGGGTAATTATTTTGGTACCTTTTATGATCCACTCTTGTTCCTGGCAAATTATTCTGGCATTTGTTTCTTCTGGTGCTATAACAATGTACTGACTGGTTCTATATCTCGAAACGGTTGGTGTATTAATTTTGACCACTTCTTGTTTACGCGTATTTATAGGTTTTTGAAATTTGATTAATTTGATTTCACATGGGTTTTGATCATTCATGGCTGTTGGATTGTCGTCTTTGCAGAAATATATTTGGTTCTTTAAATTTTGGCACTCTTCATTGCGATAGGCATATTGTTTACTGCTTAGGATCAGGTATCTGGTTCTGGGAATTGTCATGGTAAATGTGTGTGGATTTTTAGGGATTGGTAAAGTGTATAACTGATATTAATTATATTCTGATTCATCTACTAGTGGTATTTCTATTTGAAATATAATTTTGAAATTATTTTGAACTGTTTTTATTTTAAAGATTTTTTCGTATAGTTTTAGATCAGTGGTTGTTACTAATTTTAAATTAGTTACATAATTTTGTATTTTATTGAGTTCTTTTATTATAAATTTTGGTTTCAATATTGACGTGTGAAATATTCCTAATTTTGAGAAAGTTATTGCGTTTTCGATTGTTAAAGCTAGTTCCTGAATATTGTTTAGCAAATGACTTAAATGTGTGAGTACTTCCAAAATTTTTATGCGGTGGTAATGTGTTAATTGTTCGCTCCTAAGGTTATTAATTGTATTTCCCAATTCGTTTATTCTGTTCACTATTGTGTCTTGATTATGATTCAATTTGACTATTGTTTGATTCAATTCCATTACCGCTTCTATCATCAATGAATTTTGTGATTTGAAAAGTTCATGTATTTTATTTTGATCTGTCGTCAAAACTTCTAGCGCTCGATATATACGCTCTCCGTCTTGTGAATCGAGATTTCCTGTGATTGATTTAAAAACAGAACCTAATCCGTTTATCATACCACGTTTCCGTCTGTTGTTAAAAGCATTCATATTTGGAAAAATTCTATAAAATATATCATCTATGTTACATATAGTAAAATTCAACGTTAGTATAAAATTTTGGTATTCAGAATGATAGTCAGTCGTCAAATTTGATAGTGTGTGCGTAGTGTTGTTTTATCTGGTCGTAGTCCTTATGTCCTTATGCATGCCTAGATTGTCTGTCAAGTTTTGTATTTGGACATTTATTCCTGCTGTAAGGAACCTGAAACGCGTAAATTTCCTAAATGGGCTATAGTTTGTTCGTCATTCTCATGGTTTATTAAAATATCTTTGTTATGTTCTAATAATGAAATTATTGAATATGGTTTAACTAGATTTTAAATTCATATTTTAGTTTTAATCTCCAGCGGAGTAATTTGGAATTTGGTTGTTTTAATGAGAATAGTCATTTTAATGGTTTATGGTCTGTATAAATGGTGAATTTTCGTCTGTACAAATAAGGTCTGAAATAATTTGTTGTCCACACAATGGCTAATAACTATTTATCTATAGTGCTGTACCTTGATTCTGTTTCGTTCAATGTACGACTGGCGTAAGCTATCGGGTGGTCCGAGTTTGGTTCGCCCTGGCTTATTATTCCAGCTATCGCTACATTTGAAGCGTCGGTTGTTAATATAAAATCCCTCTAAAAATCTGGTGGTATTAGCACAGGTGAATTCATTAAGATGTCTTTACATGAATTGAAGGCAGCAATGTATTCCTCGTTGTTAACGTCTACTTTAGAGTTTTTTTTTTAAACATTTGGTTAATGGTTTCCTAAAAATAATTTAATTTCTTTGGGGGTCTTTGGTATTGGGAATTTCTTTATTGCATCCAGTTTTCTTGGATTCAGACGAATTCCATCTGGGCTGAAAACATGTCCTAGAAACTCGGCTTCCTTCTTTAGAAAATCGCTTTTGTCTAGCTGTATCTCTAAGTTGCTTTGTCTGAAGCGCTCGAATACCAATTTTAGTTTTTCTATGTGCTCTTGTAATGACGTGGAGAAGACTATGTCGTCATCCATGTATATAAGACATGTTTGTCCAATTAGGCCCTCTAATACGTTCTGCATTAGCCTGGAGAAGTTTGCTGGAGCCCCTGATAACCCAAAGGGGATTCTGGTGTACACCCAAAGGGCATTCTGGATTACTCCCAATGACCTGTATACGTTGTAAATGCTGTTTTCTCTATGCCCTAGGGGTCCATTTCATTTTGGTGATATCCTGATATTAACTCGATCGTCGAAAAGTATTGGGCTCACCCAGTTTTGTCTATTTTGGGAATTAGGTGTCTGTCTGGTATTGTTTTCTTATTTAGTTTCCTAGAGTCTACTACAATTCTCAATTTTTGTTTATTTGACTTATCCATTTTTTTTATATAACCCAAATTGGTGAGCTATACGGACTATGGCTTTTCCTGATAATTTTTTGTTTTAGAATGCCATTTATTTGTCGGTCTATTTTAGGTTTATGTACGTAAGGGTATCTGTATAATTTAGAATGGACTGGTGTGTCATCAGTTGTTCTTATTCGGTGTTTTATCACATTGGTGTGAGCCATGGTTCCTGCTTATTTAAAAAGATGTCTTGATATCCCGATGGTAAATCAAATAGTACTTGTTTTTCTTCATCGTTTAAATAATCCCTATCTATCTGTTCGATTATGGCTTTATCATTTACAATTGGTTTTTGCTTGCTCCTCGTATTTTTGATATTCATATTATTAATCTAAACTGCATGTGAAATGCTATTCTGTTTAGCGACCGGTTTATATGATATTCGTCTGGCGCTTTAAAAGCGTATTGTGTATTTAATTTGCTGACTTGCTTCTCATGTGTGTTTATGTAACCTTGTTCGGTTTCATTTAATATACGGTTTACTAGGTCAAGTAACATATTATGTATAAAATATTCCTGTGTTACTATATTATTTAAATCTATAAATATTCAGAACAAACTTACAGATTAATCAGCAATAAGCAGAATAGTGTAAAAATTTGAGGAAACTATAACTGTTAATAACTTATCACAGGTCACCGTTCTCTTAATAAAGGAGCAAAATTCAAGGTACTACGTGAAAAGAATTCCCACCTTAGTGTCCGTCAAATCTAACCAGACTACAATATTCCATTTCATCAATAGAATTTCAAAATATGAAAATTTTAATCGAGGCATACTTTTGAAATATAAGATCCATGTGCTATCCGACAACGATTTGGACTAAATTATGTCAAATAATCATTAAGAAATGTAGTGATAATTTTTTGCTGATAAAAAATAACATTTTTTCAGGTTATTCTACTTTCAAATTAAACGAAGAAGGTTAACGGCAAAATTCTATATTCTACACAGAAGATAAAATCTCATATGGATCTATTACACATCCTGAAGCATCACGCATCTGGCCTGTGCAAAACAGAGAAGGCACCTCTATCGTCTATAATTAATTTTGTCTGAGTATGCTGTAGATGGCGCAATCGGTTACAGGGAAAAAACAAATACTTGTGAAGCCAGAGAAATAGTCTTCGTATCTGTATTTCGTATGAAACCGTTTTATCAAGTAAGGGCTAGAACGATTAATAAAGTGGGAATAAACCATAAACCATTACACATCGCAATATCTCTAATTTTGCATCTCTGAATCGTATCGCTTACTGCTCAAAGTAAAACCGAGCAACTTTCGTAACCTTTATAGGCGCTGGCTTATATGTGTGAATATTAAAAAAATTAGACGTGAGCTACAATAGTAGACCTAAGGTCGCAGTAAAGGGACTGAAATAGCCCACTCATCATTGAATCTAATTTATGTAGTCTAACCTCCGAACAAGAAGCTCAAACTCGAATTCAGAATTATGATGCTATGAAGCAATCTCTGGAGCTTCTTTCTAATGAACGTTATATTGTAACCTTCCTTGATTTTTGATAATTAAAGTGTCAAGGAAGGGTAATTGGTCGTTGTTCTACATTTCGTAGATGGAACTTGATTGGTAGGAATCTACTATTTACTTATTAACAAAATTATTGATGTGATCTTTACCTGGGTCTTCTAAAATATCATGGGCAAATATTTTTATACTAAGAAACTTAAATAAACATATATTTTTCTAAAATAAATAAATATATGCAATGAAAATTAAGTAAATAAAAAATTGAAAATTCTTTTAAAAACAAGATTGTATTATTTAGGTAGACTAAAACGAAAACATAGCCATATTAAATTTATAAAGGCGCCAGGTAGCCTACTAGATTTTACTCGTGACGACTTTTCTTTTAATACACATATTAAAGAGGTTGTTGATTAACAAATATTTTCCAACCTTGCGTCGTGTCAGGAAGAATGTGAAAAAAAACCGCCATCCTGAAGGACCCGTCATATTGAATTTTTAATAATGACAGATAGCATATGCTGCATTCTCGCATGACTTATACACAAGACTTAGTTTTCACGTCTACGCTCGAGACATTTTAAACAAATTTATTTAGTTAATATAACAAGAATTATACTTAGACTTTTACTACAAAATAATGTAATTACAAGAGTAAATTATCAACACAAGTGTAAGAACATATAGCATGAGACCTTTTGACTGACTTGTGATGGGAAAGAACGAAACACTCTCCAGTGAATGAGTGCCTACTTATAGCTTTCCCAACTAGGAGTGGTCCATTGTCTTGTTAATATAAGTGCGTTCTAGGTGATTTTCGGGATGCACGTGCATTTATGTGGAGGTAGCATTCATGCCGTATTGATAACTATTGCGTCTGTCTCCCGTGGGTAATTTCCATTTGCTTACTGGGCTGTCTGCTGTCTCTAGTGATCACAGTGTTGCATAATCATCTATACATATTCGACTTTGCTATCTCCTACCCCCTTTGAAGAACCAAGCTACGGTTTGTTCCGGATTTTCATTGGAAATCCGGGTTTGGCTCCTTTCGGTGTCATCTATCTTGATTTTTCTTAATTTTTTTATACCAATTTTTATGATTGCTGTTATTGACTTCGTTGGTCTGATTGTATTTATTTGTGTACTACTTGCCTTTATTTTTAGACTGCTTAGCTCTATTTTTTTCAGCCGTTAAGTGTCAATACACCAAGAATCAACATTATCTTTCTCCTTCAGCTGAATACTAACTATTGCGCCAGTTAATTTTCAGATTAACGCTCAATACTTTATTAAACATATTTATTTAGTTTATCCTATAAAAAATTACACGAGACTTGTTGATTAACTTGTAATGAGAAAGAATGAACTACTCCCCAGTGGATAAGTACCTACTTGCAGCTTTTCCAACTAGGAGTGGTCCATTGTCTTGTTGAAGGTGTTCCCTAGGTGCACGTGCATTATGTGGACGTAGCGTCCATTGTGTATTGATATTTATTGCATCGGTCTCCCGTGAGTAATTTCCATCTGCTTACTGTCTGCTGTCTCAAATAATTAAAATGTTGCAGAATGATCCATTGCTATAGATTTTATTCTCTCACAAATCAAATTTCTGTCCAATCCGATTAAGGGTACAGGCTCAAAATTGCAAGATTTGACCTAAATATTCTAACTAACTAACCAACTTACTAACAACTGCACTTAAATAAAAGCTTGCAAAGATGAGTTATTACAACATAGCAGATGTACACTATACAAATCTTGAGAGTACCTGGAAGAAGGAAGTCAAGTAAATTACAAAATAAATTGTAAATTATTTATTAATGTTTTTATTTGTATTGCCAGGAGTATTATCAATTTGAAATTAAACGAACCTAATTATATATTTATAGTATCCTGCAATATAAGTATAATTTCCATTTCTCAAAGAAGGCATTTATAATTTTATAGATGCTATACTGGCTTCTAGATAAAGCTACCCAGTCAGGAATTGTAAATTTTAAGACCCGAATGAATGTACTGGTAATTAAATTTAAAAAATAATATTTTCTATGCAGTTTAGATTATCTATTATATTATTGTTACATATAAATTACAATGCTTTTTGTAAAATAAAGAAGCCTTAAATTTGTACTTACTTAAATAGTGCTGAATTTATTAACCATTAAACGATCAAAGTATTTCCATTAAATGGATTAATAGATTACGCTTTTATATTTTTTGTACGATAAGAGCGGAATGACGTCATTATTAGTAGTTAAAGGTAATCCACACACAAATCTTAATTCTCAAAGCAGATTTATATATCACATTACAGATGTAATAGAAATCTTACTCCGAAAAGTTGGCAAACGCTCACGACATTGCGAAACCACATAATTATTAAACGTTAACAAATATGTGTGCTCACTTTTGATAAGAATAAATAGTTGTTCGTTTATTTGCGATCTATATCTCATTTAACATTTTGAACAATTCTTTTTAGGACTAATAGAGATTCCATTAACGTTTTGTTGGACAAACTGTCGGAATGCTCAGACCCTTTGCATCACAAATAATCTATTTAGAATGTGAACGTGACAAGGAGATTCCTCTCAATCGTTTACTGACGTATGCAACGTAAGTAGCATTAATTTATCACTTATTGTATCCAAAGTTTTGAGACCTTATTTATTAATTGGCGTTTTAATTGAATACCAGAAGTGTAAGTTATGTTGTAAAATTATTAATTACAATTAGTTTTATTATTTGTATAGCTGCAGAAGCGCTAAAGATACTCAACAATAGCGCAGCTAAGTGTAACAAAGATGTAATATTTAGAAGTACCTCGAGATAATGGAAAAGGACCAAGGAAGTTGTAGTTGCCGAAGTTTTTCAACAAACTGCGATTCAAAATGTTATTTATAAACAGTCTGGACGCATTAAGTGCGTTATGGTAGTGATTTTTCATAGAAATGATCTGGCACCAAATATTTTTTGTAACTTTTTTTATTGCAACATAGCGTTTCTGTGACTATAGTTTCGCTGCTTGACAGCATTCTCAGACAGATTAAAATTACATTAGTACGAAATCATGACAACTACAAATAAAGATCTGTTGCTATGTTATGATATGATGTTTTGATCACCAAATTTATCAAATTGAAAATAAAAATGAAACACAGATGACAGATGAGGCTTTCAAAATGTGTATGTGATGTATGTCAATATTTAACATAAAAATAGAACCAGCCTAAAATAACTATCATAACAGTTACAACAATAAAATAACTGAACAATAACAGTATAAAAGGAGTCTCTATACAACGAAAATATCGACATACATCAACTTATTATCTTATTACAACTTTTTTGAAGGAATAGTTAAATTTATTTTCTTTGACTTATTTAATTAGAAAGAAAAATATGCGAGAAAGGGGAATTCATTAAATTAATTTTCTCGTTTAAAACAAGGTAGCTATTGTCGTGTGTGTGCTTTTTGACTTCCAAAGCTTCAAAAAAGTGTAGTTTACGTTTGTCATTATAAAAATGTAGTGGCTGTATGCGGTTATTTACTGTAGGTCTATGTTCGGTATCAATAATATGTTTTGCAAATGTAGATTTGTCAGCGTGGATATTTCTAAATACAGAAATATATTCTTTGTATCGGGTGTTAAAATTTCTAGAAGTTTGACCTATGTAGATTGCGTTACAAGGTGTAAAAGCTAATTTATAAACTCCACATTTTGTCAGGAAACAAGATTTTTCTTTAGCGTTAAATAGTAAATCCCGCGTCATGTGGTAAGATTTAAAAGCTACCTTTGTATTTGTACAGGTATTTAAAATTTTGAAATGTTTTCTGAAATGGTTCCAAAATAAGTTATCGAAACGCACCTGTTGTTTCTTTGTCTCTAATATTTGTATAAATTAAATTAATCGCTGATTTGTATTCTTTTCTCTCGATCATTTTATCTATTATTTTAACAGAGTAGCCATTATTAAATACTGCTGCTTAATTATTGAAATTTCTTTTTCAAAATTGCTTTGTGACATAGGTATTGAACATGCACGATGTATCATAGAATGGTAGGCTGACAACTTTTGTGAAAAAGGGTGACATGAATCGTATGGTATGGTTGTGTCAGTGTACGTTGGTTTCCTATACATTGAAAAGTCAAATGAATTATTTTATAACTTTCTAATTGTTAAGTCTAAAAAATTTATACAAGTGTTAGCTTCTTCTTCTGAAGTAAACTTAATATTTGTGTGAAAGTTAATAATAAAATTCAAATATTCATTTAATTCTGTATGACTACCTTGAAAACATGCTAAAATATCATCTACGTATCTGTACCAAAAGACAATATTATGCGAAAGTTCTGATGTTAAAATTTGGTTTTCTAAGTTTTTCATAAATATGTTGGCTAATAAAGGTGACAATGGACTACCCATAGGTAGACCTTCATTTTGCATATAAATTTTATTATTAAATTTAAAATAGTTTTGTTTTATACATTCGTTAAAAAGATTCATTATTTCTTGTCTTTTACGTTCTTTTCTATTAAAACGTTTTCTAATAGAGGTAAACATTCCCTAGGGGGCATTTTGAATACATGCTACAAACATCAAATGAGACTAATTTACTATTTGTGGAAATAATTAAGTTATTTAATTTTTGTGTAAGTTCATAAGAATTCTTAACTGAATATTTTGGAAAATAATTGTATTCTTTAATAAGTGAAACCAGTTTGCTCGTTATCTTATGATTAGGTGTATTAACATAGCTAACTACTGGCATCACCGGTATATTTGGCTTATGGCTTTTCAGGTGGCCATACATTTTTGGTGGTTGTGGGGTTTTATATAAAATATATTTCTTTTCTTGTTGACTAAGCAGATACACATTTTTAAGTTCATGTTTTATTTTTGTCTGAAATGGGTCTGGGTCTCTCCTAATTTCTGTTAAATGTTCTGTAGTAATAAAATCATTAATTTTAATGTTATATGCGTCTCTACTTATAGCTACAGTTGTATTTCCTTTATCAGATTTAGTAAAAACTAGATCATTGTCTATATTTTATGCTGAACAGATTTCAAAATTTGAGTTTCGTTAATTTGACGTTTGTCATATTTTGAAGTTAAATGTCTTAAAAATTCACATATTTTTAATCTTTTATATTGCCTTATAGATCTGGAAGCAATTTCAGATTCAGAAACTCATATATTTTTTAATTTTGTTTGTAAATTTAAATTTTGGGCAGTATTTATATCCCTTATTTAGAAAAGAAAATTCTTTAGTTGTAAAAATTGTATCGCTTAGGTTTTGAAATCTTTTGTAGAAGTTATGTGTTTGTGGGGGAGGTCTTTCTCGATTATGTAAATGTTGTGTGCTTTCTAGGTTTCTAATTTTGTTTGTCTGTGTTAAACGTTTTGTAAATTTCAATTCACAAACTTTTTCAATACCTATGTCAAAAAGCAATTTTGAAAAAGAAATTTCAATAATTAAGCAAACAGCATTTAATATGGCTACTCTGTTAAAATAATAGATAAAATGATCGAGAGAAAAGAATACAAATTAGCGATTAGTTTAATTTATCCAAATATTAGAGACAAGGAAGACAACAGATACGTTTCGATAACTTATTTAGGAACCATTTCAGAAAACATTTCAAAAATTTTAAATACCTGTACAAATACAAAGGTAGTTTTTAAATCTTACAACACGACGCGGATTTACTATTTAACGCTAAAGAAAAATCTTGTTTCCTGACAAAAGCTGGAGTTTATAAATTAGTTTGTCCACATTGTAACGCAATCCACATAGGTCAAACTTCGAGAAATTTTATTACCCGATACAAAGAACATATTTCTGCATTTAGAAATAACCACGCTGGCAAATCTACATTTGCAAAACATATTATTGATACCGAATATAGACCTACAGTAAATAACCGCATACAACCACAACATTTTTATGACAAACGTAAACTAGACTTTTTTGAAGCTTTGGAAGTCAAAAAGCACACACACGACAATAGCTACCTTGTTTTAAACGAGCAAAATGATTGAATGAATTCCCCTTTCTTGGATATTTTTCTTTCTAATTAAATAAGCCAAAGAAAATAAATGTAAGTATTCTTTCAAAAAAGTTGCAATAAGATAATGAGTTGATGTATGTCGATATTTTCGTTGTACAGAGACTACTTTTATACTGTTATTGTTCAGTTATTTTATTGTTGTAACTGTTATCATAGTTATTATAGGCTAGTTCTATTTTTATGTTAAATATTGACATACATCACATAGACATTTTGAAAGCCTCATCTGTGATCTGTGTTTCATATTTATTTTCAATTTGATAAATTTTTTGATCAAAATATCATATCATAACATAGCAACAGATCTTTATTTGTAGTTGTCATGATTTCGTACTACTTAAATTTTAATCTGTCTGAGAATGCTGTCAATCAGCGAAACTATAGTCACAGAAACGCTGAAGAACACCCTAGAACATCCAGAATTCATAAGGGCCACTTGCGCCAGTTAGCTAACGCGCTGGCTACGTCCTTCACCAACAAAACCAACAGTAAAGCCAAAGAAGTAGTCTCCAAGTCTGTGTGTAGTATGGACAAGTTTCACCAAGTACTGGCAACAACAATCAATGAATAGAATCCTAAATTTCAGCATAGAGTTTCCTTTTGCTATCGTATTCCTTCGTAGCGAATTTGGTTGCCATAGCTTTTTTATTTTCGAAGAAAATTTTTCCGAAAGACAACCCAAAATGTTCTGGTTCGATTTTCCTCGCTAACAAACTTATCCAAGCCACTTACAAAAGAAAGGTAGGTGCCTAATTTTATCAAAATCAGCCTATTATTTTTTGAGTTATCGATATGACACACACACCCATATATATATATATATATATATATATATATATATATATATATATATATATATATATATATATATATATATATATATATATATTGTATTAATATTTAAATACTAAACCTAAAATAAAAACTTAAGAACTAGGCATTGAAGCTAAAATATCCTCAGCCAATAAAGTGCTACGCAGCACTAACGCAGCTATATAAATCCAACCGGGTGAAAAATTGGCAGCATATTTTGACTTATGTAAGGCTTTGTACAACTAAAGTACAAGCAATGTAAAAATGTCAATAGTACCTTGCTTAATATTGACTCTAGTGGAGAGATGTTTTACAGTACAGTTATGAGTGAGAGCATTGCCAATGGAGTCTTGAAAAATCTGAAAAGTAAAAATATAATTTAAGGCAACCGTAGTAACAGGAAATTTAAAACACCATGTAAATAGTTAGCTAAATGAGGTTATTTATATTGGGGACAGATAAAATGAGTAAAACAATCCATACATACTCAAAATATACATACATTCATCTAACTTACACAAGCTAAAATTCAGAAATAATGTAAAAAAGTATAAATAATGTAAAACATCTTACTGAACGTGCAGACGAGCAAATATTCAGTAAAATTTGTAAGTTTTGAATTATAATTGCACATGTTCCTGCATTGTTCCAAATCCTCAAAGATGGAAAGCTGCGAGCAAAATGAAAAAGACAATTAAAAGAAACGTATAGGAGAAATTTAGCCCGAAAAAAGGAAATATCAATAAAATGCTTAACGGAGTTTTGAAACTAAAACAATTTAACGTTCAAATAAATAAAAGAGGGCGTTTCTCAAATAAATATTAGTAGCAAATGTGTTTGTTATTTGTTATCTAAATTTAAGCAGGTTGTAATAATTTAATTCTAAGATGACCACCAAAGAAAAGTGAAAAGAACTAGGTTAAAGGTAATGGCAAAGGTAAGATGCTTACTGGCAATTAGGCCAATGCTGACCTTTTTGCTCATCTAAACTAGCCTACCACTCCAACGACAGAAGTGATTGGAAAAATCATCCGCTGCCGGTGAGTGTCGAACCGTCGTCCCCCGAGTCCGAATTGGGAAGTTTCAGTCGACTTTCCAACACGACCACGGAGGCGCTTTAAAGAACTAGGTAAATATCACATGTATAAACTTTCAAAGTAAATAATTTCGGCACAAGTTATGGCCCAAACAAAAAGTAAATGAAATAGTATATTGAATTGAATACGTGAATGTAAACAAAAATTTGATGTTTATTATTAGGATATTATAAACTTATAAATCGGTTGGTTGCTATAAAATCACTACTACAAACAAGTTAATTAAATGTGCTATGTAATTTCAGGCATTTAAAATCAGCAGATTATACCATTTCTTTTGAAATTAAAAAAATATCACCAGGTTCAAAGCTATCAACTGCTTTGAAGTTTGTTAAAAAAACACCCAGATTAAACCTAATTTAATTGAAATAGATATATAATTAATAGCTTACCGCTCATCAAAAATTATATTTTTTGATAACAGTCTTAGTTTGAAGATATAAAATAAAAGATATAAAGTTGATACGAACGTCATAATATGTCAAAATTTTTACTGCGTTTCACGTGACGTAAAAATTGACATGGAAAATAAAATAACAGATTACTTTGGAAATAGAATTTGTAATTATTTGATGCAAATAAGTTACAAACTCTCTTATGTTTGGTTTTTGAAGAAGAAGGACGCTAATAAGGCGTCGCTCCCAGAAAATAACAAAATTTTTAAATAAATTAAAGACATAATGCCCAAATATAGTATTCAAGCATAAATATCATTATAAACTACCGTTTGAGTGAACACGTGAATGAAAAGTGTTTAAAAACAACGTTTAAATTAAATATATAAAATTCAGGTGACGCTACAACGGCGTCATATCCAAGAAAATAAAATTGCAACAGATAATTGTGAAAAATAATAGCCATAAACTCTATAAATTCAAAAATCAGAACAAAACTACATACCAGGTAGTTTCCATAGCAACCAGAGCGCTTGGATACGAAGAATTCGTCGTCAAGGGACAAGATTGATGTGCTTTTGTCTATAAACTGCAATTAAAATCGAATATTGGGATACAGCAAGTACAAATTCATTGTCAAGAATGAATTCTGGTACTAATTAAATGTTAACCAGGGAGTAACAGCAGAAGTAAATGACAGGTACCAATATTCAATATACTAAAGCCCTTTTTGCTTATGAGAGCAGTGAAATTATAAAGCTTATGCGAGGTTAATCATTGTTTGTAAACATACAAAGCATATATATATATATATATATATATATATATATATATATATATATATATATATATATATATATATATTAAGGGATCTCCATTAATTTTAATCGTAAACTGTTTTAATAGGGGGGTATAAATATTTGTAAGTGATATAAATGTATGTAGGTATGTTATAAAACATTATTATAATTTACGAAACTGAAACTTGTATGATTCAAATAGTAGTCAAAATATAAAGGGAAGTTTAAAAAGTCCTTAAGTATCAAAGGAAAGAACTCACAAATACCTTTTGAAGCATGGGTGATATGAAGGATATTGTGTACAAACGCAGATAGGCAACACTTCAATCAATTCAAAATGCCACTACTGCCGTTGTACATAGAATTGTGCAAGAACCATTTTAAAATCTACCATAGTGTCTACCGACTACTCAAAAATGCACAAGGTGCAAGGAGAATTCTTTGAACACTTACTCTAAACCTAGGATTCACTTTTGTAATTTTAATTTGTTGTTATTATGGCTTTAGTTCTAATGTTGTCTTCATTTCAATATTTATTTCGATTGCTATGTTTTGTTTTATTCCTTTGTTTCACGATATATCATTTATTTTAGACTTCAGGCTTCTTAGTCATAACAAGTTATTTGTTGGGAATTATATATACAGTCTTTTATTATGAAAAATCATGTTTTTGCCAATATCTCAAAAATGCGATGCTCGGTTAATTTTTAGCTTATCATCGTACATACCGCAAAAAGGTACACAAGTTTTCAAATTAAATTCGTAACTTCAATAGCTACGAAGTTAGCAATAGTGCCGAGTTAACTTTGAACAGTCTGCATACTGTAAGTGAAAATAAATAAATGTCTACACAGTTTTTAATAACTTTTTCTGGACACAAAACAAACTCATGACAAATTGTTCGTGCATACGATGCAAGTTTACCAAAATGAACTACTAAAAGAGTTTGCTTTCAAAATACAGGCATAATTGGAAACATTTGACAATCTGGCAACTTTGCACCGCTTCTCTTGATGACGTCATTCCACTCGTAAAAATACCATACTTATTGAAGATATAATAAATAGCGTCATGGTGTTAAGCTGTTGTGCCTTTGATGTGCTTTAATAACAACTTTTCTATCCACGAAGCATTGTCAGGTATGAGTAGGAAGTTTTCATAATCTGTAAAGTAAGGGTAATAATTAATTATGTATAATCTATAGCGACAAAAAATCCATCAAGTTGTATTAAAAAACACTGTAAGCTTTTAGTGAATTTTTATGAGACATTCTCTTTCAGAGATGTAACGATTTTCAAACTTTCTAAAAATTTCTTTAAATTGGCGCCGGCTAGACACCCTAGAGCACATGTTTAGGGTCAGTTAAAACTTTTATATTGCGACGGTACTTCCGAGCGGTGGTGTGCTTCGATGTTCAGTTCGACCAGGAATATTTCCAACTTAAATGGCGCCACTTTACCTTAAATAATAGTTTGGGGAGAATAGTGGAAATCCTAACAGCGAAAGATTAATTAAAGTCGGAACCTTCGGTTTACCCTATGAAGTAGCGAACCAAGGGCAAATCCAGTGGAGATGAATTAGTTATTCTAGATTCAGATTTAAAGAAAAAGGTTGCGGTGTCTTGAAATGAATAGAAAGAAAATGCTAAATACTCACACACAATATGTACATGTCAAGATAAGAAACAAAAAACAAACTGTGTTGGAAGAGAAATAATATATTCAAGCTTTGTGAGAATTCTCATCAGGGTGAAATGCTAAAAAATCTTTTAAACTTCTATATTAATCCCGCTCCTTTGAAATATCTACATCATAAAAACTCCTGACAAAATTTGTTGCTCAGATTTTATAATAACAATCACTTCTATACAAAGCTAAATTTTCCATAGATATCAAAAGGTATATATATATATATATATATATATATATATATATATATATATATATATATATATATATATATATATATATATATATATATATACATATATATATATATATATATATATATATATATATATATATATATATATATATATATATATGTTCAAAAAGGTTTCCGCTGTCTTTAATGTGAGACATACTTGGTTCTCGGGTTGAACCGCGTCCAGATTATGAAAACTCGACGTTTCGGCTCCTGTTTTGGAGCCATTTTCAAGGGGTAAAGGAAATATGTAAGGACACTCTAAGGCATCACTCTGCCTACTCCTTAGAGTGGTGGACAAAGGTGGCTGAGAGATCAGATCTCTCTGAGGCCTAGGGTTCACCACAGCGAGACCTCTTAGACGATCTCCGGCGAGATTTGGGGAGTAGGCAGATTGAGGCCCCGTAATCGAGTACAACAACCCAACCCACCTTTGTCCACCGCTCTAAGGAGTAGGCAGATTGAGGCCTTAGAGTGTCCTTACATATTTCCTTTACCCACCTTTGTCCACGACTCTAAGGAGTAGGCAGATTGAGGCCTTAGAGTGTCATTACATATTTCCTTTACCCACCTTTGTCCACCACTCTAAGGAGTAGGCAGATTGAGGCCTTAGAGTGTCATTACATATTTCCTTTACCCACCTTTGTCCACCACTCTAAGGAGTAGGCAGATTGAAGCCTTAGAGTGTCCTTACATATTTCCTTTACCTCTTGAAAATGTCTCCCAAACAGGAGCCGAAACATCGAGTTTTCATAAATTCTGGACGCGGTTCAACCCGAGAACCAAGTATGTCTCATATATATATATATATATATATATATATATATATATATATATATATATATATATATATATATATATATATATATATATATATATATATATATATATATATATATATATATATATATATATACAGGGTGACTCACGGTCGATGGTTGGACGTTAGACGTTTACGAAGGATTATTTTGAAAATTTGGCTTCTTGGATAATTAGCTCTGCTCTATCGATCTAAAATATGTTCAGGGCTGTGGCGTTGCCGCTTATATTGAAAAGTAGAAACAACTGAGATATTTTAAATGAGACACTCTATATATTATTGAATTTTTCTCTTCGATATTGCTTTCTAATTATTTTCGTATAATATTTGTCTATACCTATCTTCAGCGGTTTTCGAGAAATTAATTGAATTCCTTATTTTTTTTACGCGTCTTATATGGACCACCATAAGGATTTTCTCTAATAAAACTCCGAATTTGAAAATGCGATTAGCCTTGTTTATTTTAAATATTTCCATAATTATTTGGTATCAAACATGAATACTAAAATGTTTAAATAACATTAACATCTTAGAAAAACAACATTTTCTAAAATACTGTGATTTTTCTGAACTTGCAAAAAGTGAACATAATATGGACCACATGGTTTTAAATATGGACCATGGTCGATTTGGTTCAAAATAATATAAACATTGTTAGTCGTATTATGCGTAAAATTAAATCAGTCAATTATTAGTGCTTAGATCAATGATTGGTACATAATTCGCACACAAAGCAGCGACTCCTTCGATACCAGCACACTCTTCATGAGCCCATTGACTACAATGTGCACATTGGATCTATTTCTCTCCATGAATATCAGAGAAAAGCCCATTACAACATTAAGCATTTTCATTTTGGGACTTTCATCGGTGCTATCGTTGACTGAATAACCACTCTCGCTATAACTTTCAGGAGATTCTCAATTTTTTAGGATTTTCCTTTTTTTCTGGGCTATTTTCTTTGGCGTTCTCTCCATCATTTATTGTTTATGTAGAGCGGTCTCTACTTTCCCAGTTTACCTATTTTCCTTTCTTTCTCATCGATGTTTTTAAATCTTGCTTATAAGGTGAAGATGTCAAAGTCATAGATTTCGTGCCCGTTCTTCCTTTGTTGCTGATGGTTTTCTTCAAACGTGAAATGGGCTGCAATACCTTTGGCGACAAATATGTAGATGCTGTGGAGGGACCAGTTAATGAATCACCCATAGCGGTAGTTGGATCATTGGCTTGTAGGTTTGCATGGTGATTTCTTTCGGCTCTCGGTGTAGAAACAGATTCATTCAAAGATTGATGTTTCGGAGCTTCAAGAGCTCCTGACCCAGATACGCAGTTATCGTGCTTATTATTGACAGGTGTCATTATATCGCGCGGCTGGTCATTAGAAGATTCTTCTACTGCTGGAAGGATTTCGTCAATAAAGTCATGACCTTGAAAGACATTTCTGTTAACGGGATATATCCCAGTTGCACGAAAACCGTTAATAGCCAGTTCTGCGTGCTAAGCTCTTATGTAGGCTAGACCAAAAAAATCCGCTGTGTCAGTGCTTGAGTTTCCTCAGTCAAGTATTTTGTCAATGGAACCATAAATGTTTTTTCGAGAAGCTGTATTTTGTGACTTGAGTGTGGATGTAGTGACATCAAGCAAACGTGGTTTTCTCCAGTTAAACCCACAACCTTCATATTTCGTGTGTGGCTAGCCTGTCCACCCAAAATCAGGAGAACCAGCAGTTGGTTTCACGTGCTGTAAAAGTGCTCGAACCATTGAGTAAATAGTTCAGGTCGGATCCAACCTGATGGATGACAAGCATGAATCACACCAGGTGGAGCGATTTTCATCAGTAATGGAGTGTCCCGTTTTCTTCTGAATATCATTGGAGAGACAAATATGCTACCTGCACTTATACATATCATATAAATTATTATTGATCCACGCTATGAGGACGTTACTGTCCCTATTTGTTTTTTCCCTTAAGTGACAGTATCTTCGGCATTTTTGATGACGCAACTGAATTTTCGGTTTCATCCACATTATAAATATTGGCTGCATAATACTTGAATCCATTCATATAGCTCTCCAACAAGTCAAAAAATGCGTTTACATTTATTCTGTTAAAACCTTTCATTCTTGCGATTGATGTACTCGTTGGACCGCGAAATGATAGGTTAGGATGGCGCTTGAGGGATAACCTCAACCATGTTCTGTCCGCAGATTGAGTTTATTGTGAAAACGAATGATGTTATTTCTTTCCGCTAGCGAAAAATCTTATGTCCCTACGTGTGAAACTAAATCCAAATCCTCCTATTTAATATAACCAGTTAATTCATCTTCAAATTCACTTGGTAACCTCAATTTTCTACCAAGTTTATAGTTAGTAATGTCACTAAGTGATTGGCGTTCTATTTTTGATAAACGTGTAAGTGTAGTTTTGGGTATACCGTATGTCTTGGACGCTTTCAAAAAGCCCATTGTCTTTTCTCGTACAGCTTTAATTGCACCTGCCATTGCATTTTTGTCCCACGCTTTTCTGGCTTCTTCTTCTTGTGGGTGCCATCCTGAAACATAATAACCAAACATAAGTGACTGTTTGTAATACGGACTACTAGTCCATATTTAAAACAGGCCATAGTCATAGATTTCGAGGTTAATATTTTTATTGAAAAAAATGTAATAACTATAGGATACAACTTAATATCAATAATTGTAAAATAACTCACCTTTCCCTCGGTTTAATATACTTTCACATCGAGTAATATTTGTTGGAGTGATGAGTTTACATATTTATCTAAAAAATTATGCTGAGAGTTGAGGAAAACGAAATAAAAGCCTGGACGCAGCAAGTGCGTTATGGTAGTGAATTTTCATACAAATGATCTGACACAAAATATTTCATTATGACTTTTTTTTCTTGTAACATATAAATCTAGATTTTGGTGTATAGTTTACTTTTTATATCGATAACTTACTCACCAGATTTGGTTATCATAGCTTTTTATTTTTTGAGATAAAAATTTTTTTCGAATAAAAATTAAAAATTTTCGAGGAGAATCTCAACCGATTTCCTGACTAACAAACTTGTTCAATCCATTTACAAAAGGAAGGCACTTGCCAAATTTTATCAAAATCGGCCCATTATTTTTTGAGTTATCGGTTAAAAGTCGGGATCTCCCCATTAGTTATTTTTTTCTACGAAAATTCACTAAAAAACTCATAGAAAGTTATTATTTGCTGTATCTATGAGATCACTGACATATGTAATATATAATAGATTTTGTTCCCCACAAATATTTTGGTTTTGCTTTGCTTCCCTGACTGCAAGTGTGACAAAAAATAAATAAATAAAAAATTAAAATGCCCATAACTTTTTTTCTTTCAACCTAGAGATCTAAAATTCACTAATAGAAACCGGCATATTAAATTTGGTTGTCATACCTTTCTTACTTTCAGTTTTTTTTAACGAAATCCAAAATTTTACCGGAAGAACTGGTCCCTTTTTCCTGTCTAACGAACTTATCCAAACCACTTGCAAAAAGAATATTTACCAAATTTGATAAAAATCAGCCTATATTTTTTAGTTATCGGTGTGATACATACCTACATACATACAAATATATATATATATATATATATATATATATATATATATATATATATATATATATACAAATTGAAAGTGACCACGGATATGCGTTCTTAAAGGGGCCTTGTTCGCGCTCATTGGAATAATTTTTTCTACGAAAATTCACTAATCAATTAAAAATATTCAAAATATAGAAGCAGATACCTTTTCTGTGGCTGCACAGAGAAAATTTAGTTGGCTGTCGATGCTGTAAGAAAATGAAGGTACATGCCAAATTTTGTCAAAATCGGCCCATTATTTTTTGAGTTATCGGTGTGGTACACACACACACATACATACATACATACATACATACATACATACATACATATATATATATATATATATATATATATATATATATATATATATATATATATATATATATATATATATATATATATATATATATATATATATATATATATATATATAAAATTGAAACTCACCCCGGATATGCGTTCTAGGGGTCCTAGTTCGCGCTCATTTGCAAATTTTTTTTGAAAATTCCAAAGTTGGGATTTTTGTCAATTTTTTCTACTATAATTCACTAAAAAGAATATGAATAGCGAGCATAGACTAACAATAGAAACGACAAAATAGACAGAACGGTCGAAATCGTGTAGGTTAGGCAGAAATGGTACGTTATCTGCAGAAGAGATCGACGAATAGATAATTACAAAGACGAAATATGCTCGCTATGATAATTAAACTAGGGGAACAGGAAATGTAATGTTAATTGGCCTCACGTTATAAGGGTGATGAATGTAGCAGGAGATCACGTAAGGCACGTAAAAAAATGTTGCACGGAAATTTCAAGCAATTTATTAGGTCACATAAATAAAAGTTAGTTACATAGAGAGCGAGCATTGACTAACTGTGTAAATTAAAAGTACAACCATAGCAAATGGACACACGATGCCTAGTAAGAGGATGCTTCTACAATTTTTATTCTCGATGGAATAGACTAGTCAGCTTTGCAAGTGAATCATAAAGAAAAAAGAGAGGAAAATAAACCGAAAGTGAAGCTACAGGAACGTCTTATGCAGTGGAATACAGGTAGGTTTTTGTAGGGTGATACGTATGTAAAATAGTATAGCAGTAGCAGTAAAAGTAAGCAAAGCGTCATGTTAAGAGTAAAGACTGTAACAGCGGCAGAGGCAGAAGTAAATGGAAGCCACGTGTGTTCGGTAAGAGCAAATTTTAGGAAGAAACTATTGACTTTTAATAATAACAATAGACTAAAAACGATGCGAGTTGTAAGGAAAATAGAAATGATTTGGAACAAAATATTTTATTATAACTTTTTTTTTCTTGTAACATAACTTATATACAGGTACCCTTAAGTTTATGTTCCTCTACTCCAAACTCAATTATAATTAATAAAAATACCCTAAAGTCGTTACCTCCCTGAAAGCAATTTGTTTTAAATGAAAAGTTGCTAAAAGCATTTGTGCTATTCCGCTTGACTGGTTGGTAATTACATTGTTTCATATCTGAGGCATATTTAAAAAAGTGATGCTTCACTTCCATATATATATATATATATATATATATATATATATATATATATATATATATATATATATATATATATATATATATATATATATATATATATAATGGGCCGATTTTGATAAAATTTGACATGTACCTTCCTTTTGTAAATGGTTTGGATAAGTTTGTTAGTCAAGATATTCGGAAGAGGTTTTTCGGGAAAATTCTGAGTTTTCATTCGAAAAAAAAATTTTATCTCAAAAAATAAAAAAGCTATGATAACCAAATTTGGAAGGCAGATTCACGATATAAAAAGTAAACTATAAACTAAAATTTAGATTTCTATGTTACAAGAAAAAAAGTTATAATATTTTGTGCCAGCTTTCTATGAAAATTCACTACCATAACACACTTACTGCGTCCAGGCTTTTCCTTTGATAATGCAGACACCGAAACACTTGAAGCACACTAATAGAGTGAACTAATTTAAGATTGACGAAAATGGTAACTGTTAACCACAATTGGGGGTAAAAAGGACTTAAAATTTAACTCACATGCTCTAATTTTAAGATTATTGGGAACCTAAAATTTGGTTACATTATTTAATTCATTTAAGTCACGATGTGGAATCACAAGTTCAATTTCCCTGATGGATTTAGCTTAGACCTCGGATAATTGCCGAATTAAACAAATATACTATACTAGAAGTTACAAAAAAATTTTTCTTCATTTGATACATTATTTGTACCGAAAAAGAACAAACAAATTAACCTAAAAAATTAGCAAATTGTCATTGAAAAATATAACATGATGTAATCTGTCTACTAACGTTATCGGCTAGACGTGCTATATACCTAGCTCTATAATTTAGCTAATTGCATTTAAATGAATGTTATTATTTAGCATAAAATCAGACAGACAAGGCCAATCAACAGAAAATAAATTATACAATTCTTTAACAAACCGTACCAAAATAAGAATGTTTGCAGAAAGTATGTGTAAATAAAAAAAAGTTTGAATGAAATAAATTATGGTAGCGAATTTTCACATAAACCTGTGCGACCAAAATATTCCCGTTGTCATAATCTATCTGTCATAGTTTCTGGCATATGTGGCGTTTTATGTAAAAAATCAGAGATACAGAGGTCTATTTAAAAATTTATATCGTCTAAACGCTTTAAGATAAATGAATTATTTTTTCTCTGTTAGATAGATAAGAGATAGACAAATATTATCTGTTAGTCCATTCAAATTAGAAAAAATTCAAACATTAATCGGTAAGGATCTTAATTTTGGTATACATGCTTACTACGGCTACCCATTGAACATACTAAAGGTTACCTTCAAAATATGTTGCGTTCGCGCCGTCATCTTGGAAAAAACGTTTACTTTAGCATTTTTTTGCATACATCTCGGCAACGATAACCGATAAGAAAAAATAGTTGAGACAAGAATATAGATTATTAAATTGCCTATAAAAAAGTATATTAACATTTTTTTTGTATCTCCAGTGCTTCAGCGGTAATCCGATATCGAATAGAGTAGAAAATCTCCAGAGTTTTTGTAGCTGCTGTGCAAATGACTTTTTGCAGCTACATGACCTGTAAAGATTATGAATAAATGATAAATCATCAAATGTATTTAAAATTATGCTAGTATTGCTTAGATATGTGCAAGTCAGTCTTTTATTACTAATTAAAATCGTTGCATGCCACTCGTACTGGGTGCAGCATTGACTGAAGCCCAATCCTCTGGTGGAAGTGGTTCATCGGGGTCGGAATCGTCGAAGTCGTACTCAAGTTGCCTGTGAGGAGCGTTGAAAAATTCATCATAAAAATTCCTCTCAATAGAACTCTCGTTTTCAATGTCGAGATTTCTGTTCGAGTTTAAACACGCGCTACTTTGCAAATGTCCACAAAGCGCTGCGTATTTTAGCCTGGCTTTCAGGCATCCACAAGATAAGGGACATCCCTTTTTACAATTGCATGAGAATTATGAGAGTACGGAATCTGGAGCAGGAGTCTTCAATGTCCGAACAGAATCATTGACACGGTGAACTTCCCTCTAACCCCACAGTTCAGGAGATTTTTCAGATCCTCGCCATTTGTGGACTTACTGATAATCATGAAACAGTTGCTGCTGGGCGGCTGCAGCCGCAGTGGGTAACAATGCTACATTTGGCTTATTATTGTATGCGAATTTTCTGAAGGTGAGATCACGATGTCGGTTAATAGATCTTTAACTAGCTGCCGCATTGTGTACAGATAAGAACAATTGTTCTCTAGCATGAACACCGTGAGTGGCCCTAGCGTCATCGAAAAATCTTATCATATCTTGAAAATCATTTCGTAGCTCCAACTATTTAAAACTTTTTGTTTACATCTTTAGAAAATATATGATGTAATGTCACACCCAGTGAAGAAATCTGCAAACAGAGTACAATCCTCAATCCCTACGTGTGATTGCAAGACACGCGGAGAGTAATTTTTTCGCCTAGCTTTTCCCTTTCCTGGTTTCGTGAAGTAAACATTTCTTTGCTGCGGGGCCAATGCAGTTAGTAGACCGAGGAGACCAATATATTTGCCAACAATGACAATATTTGCAGATAGAGATAATTATATTGCTGCCTCGAAGATAAGGGTATCAGCATTATCTTGAGCTTGTCAGACTACAACCCCTTAATTTCTAAATCTCTCCAATAACATTGAACTCAATCGAGATTGGTTTTATCGTTATCCAAAAGCTTTTCTTGTGTTACTGTAGCTATCGTATGTAGCAGCATCAAAGATTATGTCAATGCTAGAATGCTTTATAGCACGACGACGCTGTTCAGTTTGTTTGGTAACGCTGGCGTAATCGGTGAAGCCATCAAAAACGAATACGGATTTTTCTCCGATTTTTTTAAATGTAATCGACGTATGCTGCGCAGACAGACCCGTGTGACGGAATTTGGTGCCATACCACGCGATGTAGAAGATATCCACCGCTAATGACATGTGTGCAATCCACAAACCCACTAAAAATTTGTTGCAAAATCAATCGTAGATTTTTGTAAATTTATGATTGGATGCTTTCTCAATATGTTTTAACTGAAGAAATTCCAATTGATGAAAAACATATTTTATGGGTTTGTATAAACGAAATGCCTGTCTGTCTGTCTCTGGCTCCCTCTTTTTTCTCTCTCTTTGTAGTTTGAGGGAATAACTTTCAAAAAACATATTTTAGCAATTTTACAGTGTACAGAAACATAAAAAGTCTGGACGCTGCAAGTGCGTTATGGTAGCAAATTTTCATAGAAATAATTTTCTTACGAAACACACACACACACACACACACACACACACACACACACACACACACACACACACACACACACACACACACATATATATATATATATATATATATATATATATATATATATATATATATATATATATATATATATATATATATATATATATATATATATATCTATTATAAGACGCATTATTCTTAAATTATAATTTTATGACAGTGACCTATATATAGATCAATTTTTATGTCTTCCTCATGACTTTCATTTATAAAAAAAGGCATATAAAACTATGAAGCACTTGAAATACGTTTAGTGATTGTGTAAATGTAAATTAAGTTTCTTTTTTTATGACAAAATTTTTTTTTTCTGTAAATGTGAATTTAATTTACTGTTTATTATTGCCCGACGATGCATCTAAATCTAGTTGAAACTCCGAAGTTATTTTCCGAAATATAAAAGTGCTAAATGCACTTAATATTTAATTTACCCGTCTATCATTGCCCAAGGATGATGGTAGCAATTTTATCTATGATTGGCAGCGACTGATAGATAATTAAGGTATATTTTTAACGACTACAGTTCGGTGATTGTGTGACACACACAGATAGGATATAAATCTAAATAATTTGTCAAAACACACCTTCCAATGATTTAAAGGAAAATTCTAAAAATCCCTCTTCCATTTTTTACAGCACTCAATCGTAAATGTAGAATGCACCAATTTTTACACATTGTTATTAATATATCTATATAAAATATCTTAAAAACCTGTGGAAGCCTCGATATAAATGGACCCATAACAACGAACCATTATTTAAACAATGTAGCAACCCAAGTATGCAGACACCAGAGTTAGCGGATCAGAAGGCACCTTGGGAAACTATGGCGTGAAGTATAAGACGCTGAGTCAGCAGAGTGTAAGTCACCTCTAAAGACAATAGAGCCACTTCCAAGGTAAAATTTTATAAATAGACAACTCGCCTTCAGCGAGGTGTTCACTCTTGTTCCTATCTTAGTACTTTGCCCATAGCGTGCTGCAGCATATTGTATTTTATGTTTGAGTGACGTTACCCACACAACGTATTGTATTAGTATCACTCTCATGTTGATATATTATTATTTTATTATTGTATTTTATATGTTAATTATGTAATACTTCAATAAATATTGTTTAAAAAAGTTTAACTTTTTAACCGTAAAGTTATGTCGCGCATGGAGCGGCGAAACGTCGTTGACTCACACAATTGTTGTTTTCATTTATGTTTATTAATGAAGAAGGAGGACGACACCCTCAGCCGCGCTAGAGGTCTTGCTGATGCTGCCACCGCTTCCCATCTGTATCAGAAGAAAGGCTATGGCGTCGCATGTAAGAATTCGAGACTCTGGAAACTGGTGCGGAGAGGGAGCAATAATAGGACATGCAATAGTCGCCAAGGAGGTGGAAAAGGAAATCCCGATTTCCACCATCAAGGTGCGGAATGCAGAGAACGATATTAGCTTGACTAGGCCATATACCCTCAGAATCCCCAGTAGGGACCTGTTGTTGCAAGATATTACAAAATAATAAAGGGCAAATTATTTATGATAAATTTATATTATACCAGACAAATAAGAGATGCACTCACCTGTGGAATGGACTGTAACTTCACGTTGGTTCCACGGTCTTCTTTGGAGGTCACGCGACTATCTTCACCCAAAATGACGCAAAAAATTAAGTAACAAAAAATTAGGAGACGCGAAAATCTAGAGTACTTCTCCAGGCTGGCGTAATAGCAGTTTTCTCTACGACTGGCTCAATTATAGTGACCCTGGTCGGCGTCTAGAGAGAGAGAGAGAGAGAGAGAGAGAGAGAGAGAGAGAGAGAGAGAGAGAGAGAGGGAGAGAGGGAGAGAGGGAGAGGGAGAGAGACAGACAGAGAGAGAGGCTGTCGCAAAATCTTCCCCCTCTCCTCCACTCAGTGGTGCCAACCCCAGCCGGCAAGCAATCCCTAAATGTCTGGCGGCAATTTCAAATTAAAGAATATATACAAACTTGCATCAACAAAACCAGTGGAGGGAAATGAGGTTGCATTCCAGCCCACAAGCCTGGTCTATTTTACCGACGGATCGCGGCTGGAGGATCAACAGCCCTCCGGGGCAGGAATATACATCGACAGCCTGGGGGTGCGCGAGTGTTATGCTCTGGGCGCATATACCACGGCATTCGAAACGGTGGTATACACTATCCTGTCTGTAGTCAATCGGCAGGATGTGAGGATGAGCCCCGAGAAATGTGTATACATTTGCTCGGATAGCCAGGCGGTCCTACGGGCAGTTTTCGCGGCCGGAATTGGTCAACACTGGTTCAGGGGTGCGCTGAAGCCCTTAAAGGACTAGTCAGCACAAAAGAGGTGCAACTTGTGTGGGTTCCGGGACACTGTGGCGTAGCGAGGAATGAGGTGGCGAATGACCTCGCAAGACTTGGTTCCCGGCGGCTGTTCTGTGGCCGGGAGCCTGCGATAGGCATAAGTAGGAAGACTGTCTCTGTCGCCTTAGACAGGTGGACTGAGGAGGCCATGGAAATGCACTGGGGGTTGGCCGGTGGCTGTAGGCAGGTGAGGGACTTCGTGGAGGAGCCGGACAGAGACAAAACTGTCTGGCTACTCGGTAGGAATCGACTTGCGCTTCGCCGCATCCTTGAAGTGCTGACAGGTCACTGTGCTCAGAGAAGACACCTCACATTGGTAGGTGTCGAGAGGGATCCGATTTGCCAGAAATGCGGCGAGAACAAAGAGACGTCTTACCACTACCTGTGTGAATGCGAGGATTTTGGGAGTCTTCGAACAGAATTGTTCGGTTAGAGGACTCTGCAGAGGAACCAGTTAAGTACCGCCCAATGGAAGATTGTCATGGCCTTCATTTCGAGGTCTAGGCGGTTTGGCGATGGAACCGAGGAAGTGTAGATCATGGTTGCTGGATTGCTGGGGTTGGTAAAAAGGGCCCATTGTGGCCTACTTGCCTGGCGTTAGCCTCCCCACCACTGCTACTACTAGTTTCGAAACAATATTACGTTAGATTATTATGTGCACGTAGAGTTTAGTTTCTCATTTTAGTTTTTAATCGAGAAATTCACATTTCGCCATAAAATTAGTTGGGGGCTATGACCTGCATTTAGCACTTGTGTAGTGTCACAAAAGTAACAGCAGATAAATTCTGAAAGTTCAAGTCGCGGAGAAAAAAGTTCAAGACAAAAATTTTTCCTGGTTAGATGGTGGTGACTTTGAATTTAATTTTGGCGAAGATTTTCAAGGTCAACTTCATATTTTCTGTGAACTTTACGGATGGGTTGATCATGTAGAGGTGAAATAGTAAATTCTTTTGTAATTAAGCAATCGACATCAAATTTGGTGAACAACCTGATAGTGTAAAAAACGGGAAAAAATAGTGGGTTTATTGGGGAAACTGACATTTTACTATTAAAAATTGAGCAACATATCGTTTCGTAAGTTTATGGGTACAGGAATTGGAACATTTTCTTTGTAGTCAAGCCATAAACCATAAATCCATTTCATGAGAATGTCTTTCTGTGGAGAGTAAATTCAGTTTGCTGCACTATTTTTTACAAATACCATTGCTATTCACTCAGCGTTATACTGACTCCCTGAAGCAACGAGGATTTTTTGCAGCACCTGCCAATGCATAGGTGCCCATCCACAATTTACTATTTTCTCATCGCGCCCCATTCGTTTTGTCTCACTCATGCAATATATCACCTTTTCGTCCATTTATCTTTTGCAAAATATTACCTTCTCTACCACCGACACCCTGTACATTCCAGGTCGTAATTATTCAAGTTGCTGCAGGGTGTGTCCTTGTGTCATGGACCTAGTCTATTCAGTGTTCGTCTCCCGCCATTGATTTGGCTGTTTGAGGCTATTATGATTTTCGTACTGTTTATAAATGTAGAAATGGGACGAGTCATTAGCGCAGGACCATTCTCTGTTCTTGCTTTTTAACACAAACGATGGAGGCGCCCACCGATGCATGTTGGGTATCTGACCTCTGTAGCACAAACAATGGCCGTAATCTAAGGTTACTTTTAGGGATGTCGTAGTTATTCCTTAACGGCCAGTATCTCTGCTGCAGAGATCACCCAATAGGGCGCCACGGCGTAGCTTGCGCCGCGTCACTAGGAGGCAGAGTCTTAATCTGCGGAAGTAAATGTAAATGATATAATATTTCTTTTACTTACACTTGCGAATAAAGCATTAGATAATGTTCCAAAGGGTCCAGCATGCATGTAGATGGGTTTCTGCGTCATGGCAAGAAGAAACTGAAAGTCTTTTTGGATGTCTGTGCTAGTGTCGTACCATTTCGAATTATAAACAGTTTCATTAATGGATATACCCTAAAAATGTCTAATATTAATGCATGCTTCAATTATAGGCGATTAAAAGAATTAACTTTTCAAGGCATCTAAGTGTCTATAAAAATATGGCCAGTAAAGTTTGACTATCTTAATCTAATTATGTTTACTAGCTTATGGTGTATTAGACCTGTCTCAAAAGTTTTCCTAATGAGTTCTGTAGCAAAATATCTAGTGAATTAGGCCACCGTGTAAAACATGACATCAGGTGATATGTGCGCGCTTGCAGCGCAGTTAAAAAAGTTTATAAAAAATAAGTCTAATATCCACCAAATGTGATAAGTATACCGTCTCTACGTCAACGAGGTAACACGAGCCAACTGATTTAAAGAATATTTAAAAGACTTAAAAGTAGAGTTTAAAACATTACCACATTAGATGATCTGGCTGGAAAAAAAAACAGCCACTATCAAAAATGTGTAGAAAACTTGAAAAAATGATTGACGAGCAGTCCTTTCTTGTATCCTTTCTTAGTGATATTAACAATATTCGTAAGGGACAAAAAGTAAACAATGTACCATTTACATCAGTTTTACCTTTTCAAATGTCATCTAGTGATCGGTCTAACAACCTATCGGGAGGACCCGTGGTAATTGCAGTAAGAGTGAATAAAACATTAAATCGAGTGACAAGCCACCTAAAGTTATAAAAACTGGCAGGTCTCCCCCACCAGAGGAACATTTTCCGTGGAACTGCGTATGCAACTGTAGTCACCCTTGCGCTAAAACTCTTGCACGGGTAGCAAGACGCTCTTTTCTGTATATAAGCAACGTCAATCCTCATGTGAAGGTAAATACCGTTGCACAGTATGTTAAGAATCATTTTAGTTCAGATTTTATTATTGAAGAACTGAAAATAGGTGAGAATGCACAAATTAGGTCATTTAAACAGACTGTTGATTTTTAACAACCAAATTTGTTAAATACGGCAGAAATGTGGCTAGTAGGTATTACTGTAAAGCGATCTTTTACCAAATCGCGAATAAACATGTGAGTGATAATATTTTGTTCACTAATAATGTTTATTTCTATAGTATTAAAATCTTTAATCAGAACTGCCAGAATTTATCTAGTAAGCTGAATGAACTTAAAGTAGTCTTTGATCGTGTGTGCAAGTATGATATATTTTGTTTTTTCGATCACTACTGTTTTGATGAAAGATGAAACTGGTTTAATAAATTTGATATTTTTGTTTATAGATATGTCAATTACCAGTTCTTAAGATCTAGCCGTGAACAGAGTTCTTCATAAGATCTTCTTGATTCCTATAATTATGCACAGCCTATTATCAACGAGTTTACGAGACTGGAAAATTGTCTTGGTAATATTTTTATCTGTGCGTTCTCTTTTACATGAAGCTAGAGTCACCCATTATCATATATCTGACCACAGCGGTCAATCTCTGCCTCTACGCATATTGTGAAAGTAGAGGTTTACTCAAAATTGAGAAGCCATTTCGTCAGAAAAACAGTGTGAGGAACATATTGGTTTTCAAAAGAGACAAAGCCTCTGTACCTTGGGAATATATGCGGGGGGAAACAGGCGGCGCTACTAGACAGTACACAATTTTCAATGATTTGATTGCAATATTTTTTATATAATATTTTCCTATAAAGTACAGATTCACTAGAGACAGCACTTTCAGAGTTGCTTGGACTACATTAGGTCTTAGAACAACCAGTGAAAAACTAAAATAATGAATGGAAAACGTCGAAGGATATACCGCTCCCAAAAAAGATTAATGAAAGACAATTTTCTGACGTTAGGGTCATCAGTATTCTGCCATCTGAATCTGAGATTTTCGGATATGTGTCTTATAAGCAAACAAGTGAATTTCTTTTGTTAAAAAATATTTCCTGATTCTTTTGAATCTTGTGATGGTGGCATCGCAATGACTGTCAAGTTGCTTGACTTTTCCATAGCTTTTGATTCCATCGACCATAGTCTCAGAGCCTTTGTGGTGCAGGGGTGTGCCTCTGAACCGAAGGTTACTGCGCTTTCACTTTTTCAGTACATACTGTAAAAATTAACATCAACCGAGGTTCTGGCATTGTATTTAAGGATGTTCAATATCTGCACGTTCCACCTTATATAGGGGGCGTAAAGTCATCGGTACCGTGTCCATTCGATGTTGGGCACGTTAAAGATCCCTATAATCCTTACAGGAAAGCAGGTGTTATACAAAATTTCTAGGATAGTGGGGTGAAACTGCTCCCTGGCGTTGGCTATTTATGGACATTGCATTCGTGCACCTTTTTCCCTGGCCTCCTCTTGAATAATTCAAGTCCATTTGTCTCACGTGGAGAGGTGCATTCGGTCAATTTTCTTAACAAGTCAATATACACTATACCTCATCACAGAACAGCACTCTATGAGAGATGCATTGTCTATAATGCCATGAAATTATACTACTATTTGCCCCCTGAACCAAAACCCTTGACAGCTTCTAGATTTAAGTCACAGATCAGGATAATTTTTTGGATTGGGCACGCTGATTATGGATGCGGTTACGAATGGCGTGCCTTTCTGCCCGCGGTTTTAGTGGGTCATTTGGCAGTTATTGTAGTTATCCTCTGTTATATATTAAGTATATCTGTTATCTATATTACAGATAGTTTGGTAGAGTAGCTCTTGAGCTAGACTCTGCCATTTGTAATATTCTTTAGACAATATTATGTATATGTTTTCTTAGAGTAAACACAGTTCAAGTTTGTAGGCTAAAATATAAGTGAATTGAATGATTTTGTTAAATAAAGGCGATATATATATATATATATATATATATATATATATATATATATATATATATATATATATATATATATATATATATATATATATATATATATATATATATATATATATATATATAAATTCTTTACCAGCAAGCTAACGGTTTCTCTTTAGATACTATTACAGGATATACAAAACAGTTAACAGGCGTGGTCCTGCTACAGTTAAAAAATGTTTTTTTCCAGAGAAGATGCAATTCTGTGTTTTGGGAGCATTATATATAACTAAATTTGAAGAGCTCCAGCTAAGAATCTTACACATATAATTATTTAGGGAGTTAATTACATATTCTCTTACTGATAAGGAGCTGTAAGCAGATATTCGACTAGTCCATGAAAACGTGCAGTGAAGGGTGATATTACTAGCGAAGCCGTGGATTGGTTGTCAACGGAAAGTTTTTTATAAAAGAATATGCTTTTATATAAAAAATATGTGCGAGTCAAAACGGAACCCCGACAAACACCCGCAATTACTTATAATCTATCTGACGTACAACATGCAATGTGCCCACCTATAGAAAACCAGATATCTTTGGGCATATCGAGGGAAATCCACATGATGGAAGTTTATCGAAAAGTGCCGTGTGACAAACCCGATCGAATACTGCTGCATGTTCTCCAAATTTTTCAAAGGCACAAGTCCAAGGGTGAGTGACATGTGTTAGCATATCTCCAGTAGATCTGTTTTGGCAAAAGCTGTATTGGCGAATATTTATGATGTATGATCTTTCGAGATTTTTTATATTTGATAACTTTTTCAAAACCTTTAGACAAAACCGATAAAATGCACATTGGATAATATTTTCCCGCATTAGATTTCTTTTCCTATTGAGGGACAGACTGAATTTCAGCTTGTTTCTAGGAAGATGGAATTATTCTCATCTTGTAGCACATCATAGAGAGGTGACATAAAATTAGAGTCAGTTCAGGACTACTGCTGAGATTACATTGGGCTCTGGTACCTTTTTGCTTCCTAAATTGTGTACCTAACAGTATGATGTCTGGAAAAGATTTATCTGGTTTTTGGCTTTACAGTGGAAATTGTTGTTGGGCTCTTTTGCTGCAGACCAAACGTGGACCTGAAAGCAAATACATGGTCAAATAGATCAGCCTTTTCTTTAGACGATTTTTTACTCCATCATTTAGAACCAGGGGAAGATAGGAGCTGGTGGAGAAATTCCGACTTATAATTTCTGCCATCGACCAGAAACGTCGGGTAGTTTTTGGACCTGAGATGACTTTGTCCCTTACTGATTGGTTGAAGTTATGTTTGGCTTGATCGGTTATCTGTCTGCATCTATTCTTTGCTGATACAAAGATGGCGTGAATTTAACTGCTGAAGTTTGAACGTAAAATAAATTTTATACGCAGAACGCGTCGTGAATAATACAATGTTCTATGGTCCACTTTAAGCCCAAGCCCACTTTGGGAAAAGAATACTAGCTTTTAAATAAATTTTAGCCAAATACATAGACAGTCTCTGCAAGTGCATAACTTTCTCAAGATTTTGAAAGC
Organism: Tillus elongatus; assembly: GCA_964006375.1. Lineage (NCBI taxonomy): Eukaryota > Metazoa > Arthropoda > Insecta > Coleoptera > Cleridae > Tillus > Tillus elongatus. Next base: position 186,300,475 of record OZ023262.1, on the reverse strand, counting down.
ACGATAGGTAAAGATTTTGATAAAATACAATCATGCTTTAAATCATACTTACTGCATCAATCACGTCTTGTCCTCCCCTGCACACAACAAACAGAGCAATTACCCATCCCATCAAGTGAAAAACATCTCCTAATGATTGTTTCTTAAAAAAGTCATGAAATAAATAAAAAAATTAGATGTCAAAATAATTATACGCAAATTTCTAACTAATACCTGTTTAAGTATTATAAAGTATCTGCAGGAATTCGTATTTTAGAAATATAGTTGGTATCTCTGACCAACTTTTCTATCTTAGTTAACACATCATGGAAGCAGATTGTCACTTTCAAATATAAAACATTTTAATTGAAAGATTTACGCTTCAAGACGCGAGTTAACTTTCTTGTTAACACACTTGACTTTTTAAAAGAATTTATTGATTATAGTTACATAAAATACTTATGAATAATAATAAAAAATGATAAATATAAATTATGACAATTTAAAAGAGATTCAAGCAATAACAATGTAGGAATGTCCGTCCGTGGTCTGGTAACTTCCATATATAGTCTCTGGTGGGGCGTGGACCGAGAGGCGGTTTCCACCTAAGTTGCAGTCTTGAAGGTGATCCTAGCAGGTGGCTGGTTGCTGAATTGAAGGTCTAGTTGTTTACCCATTTATGAATAGTCTATTCTTTTAATTGCGCTGCTTTTAATTAACCCATTCGTCAGCGACCTTGGGTGTTGAATCGGGATCTGTACTTCTTATATACATTGTATGAGTTGGCTATTGTTATCTCCTCCATCCTTTAGAGAACGAAGCCTATGGTTCGTTCCGAATAGTCATCGGGAATCCAGTAATTGGTTTGGAGTCAGCAGTTTTCGTTTTTGATTTCTGCCAGAAGTATCTTGCAGTTATTGTGATTATTGTTATTATTATCACAAGGTATAGTATAATTGTCCATACACTAGGGTGGTATATGGGCAAATCGATGGTTCCTGGAATTTTGCCATTGATGGATTGTAACTGGGATTTGATATTGTTCAAGTCGTGCAGTTGGACATTTTCTAATTTTAGTTCTGGTAATTTGTCTGGGAATATGGGTGCTTTATTTGTTACCAATTCGATGTTTGGGAGATTGAACGATTGTTGTGTTTCCGATGCCATTTGTACTGAACTAAATCTTTCGTTATTGATGATAAGTTGGCATTTGGGTTTCAAAGTCGCCAGTTTTGTTCTGCTGATTATTTTGGTTTCTTCATTTTCTTCGCAGCTAAGTTTGATTTTCGTTTCTTCGGGTGCCACTATTATGTATTGGGTATTGCCATATTTAGAGACTGTTGTTTTTGTTATTTTGACAAGTTCTTGCTTGCAATTATTTATCGGTTTCTGGAAGTTGATCAGTTTAATTTCGCATGGGTTGTTTTCGTTAAGTGCTGTCGGGTTGTCATTTTCACAAAAGTATGTCTGGTCTTTTAGATTCCTACACTTTTCGTTTCTGTAAGCGTAGTGTTTGCTGCTAAGGATTAGGTACTTGGTTCTAGGGACAATCATTCTGAAGGTATATGGATTTTTAGGGACTGGTAATGTATACAATTGATAATAAATATAATCTGATTTGTCTACTAAGGGTATATCTATTTGGAATATAATTTTAAAATCAATTTGAACGGTTTTTATGTTAAATATTTTTTCGTAAAGTGAAATGTCGGATTTTGATATAAATTTCGGTTTCAGTATTGACGTGTTCAATTTTGAAAAAGTAATTGCATTTTCTGTTGTTAATATCATGTTTAGTACATTATTTAACAAATAACTGATTTGAGTGAGTAATTCCAAATGTTTTACTCTATGAAAATTTGTTAGTTGGTCGCTTTTTAGACTATCTATTGTATATTCCAAATCGTTTATTCTCGCTACTATGGCTTCTTGGTTATGGTTCAGGTTGTCTATTGTTTTATTGAATTCTGTTATAGCATCTATCATTAGGGATGTTTGTGAACTAAAAAGTTGATGTACTTGATTTTGATCTTTTCTCAAAATTTCAAGAGCTTTATATATTCTGTCGCCGTCATCTGCATCTAAGTTCCCAGTTATTGATTTGAATATCGATCTTAGTCCGTTTATTATACCTCTTTTGTTCCTAATCGTTCTTGGAAATATTCGACAAAATGTGTCATCAATATTGCTGATGGTGAACTTGATTGTTAAAATAAAATTTTTATATTCTAACTTGTATTCTGCATTCATTACGCTTATTATGTTGTCAAAGTAAGTTTTTAGTCTGTTAAAGTCGTCGTATAGTTGTCTTAGGTCATGTATATGAATCATTCTCCATTTATCGTTTTCTGAAAAGGCTTGTCCCAGTTTGCGTGGCAGTATGCCTGGATTGTCTGTTAGGTCTTCTAATTGTGGTTTTACTCTGGTGAAGAGAATGAACCTGCAAGGTGAACGTTATTTAAATTGGTGATCGTCTGTTCGTCAAGTTTGTCGTTTAGTATTATGGTTTTATTAGTCCGTTTCTTAAGTCATGTCTCGTTTGTCGATTATCCGAATATCTAGGTTCGACTTAGCTAGGTGATATAATCGGACTGTTTGTTTAATCTATTTAGTTGGAACGAGTTATTTTTTTCGTTGTTGCAATATTGGCAAGCTCTAATAAAAGCTTTTATTTTTTGTTTCATTTTTGGAAAATTAAATTTAGTTTTCATCCTTAAATATGTTTCTTTAGCATTTTTGTGATTTATTTTACTTTCGTGAAATAATACGATTGCGTCGTTAATTTCATTGTCGTTTATATGTATGATTTTCTCTTGTTTATTTATTTTATTTAATCTTGATTGAGTTTCAATATTTACGGGATTTATTTCCGACTTGTAAACCTTATCGTGTGAGAATTTCCTTTCGTTATTGATTTTTGATTTTTTTATTTGTGAAATTTGTTCCTTACCTATTTGCCGATGGTCGTCCTGTACCTGCATTAAATTATTACTTAACTTATCATTTTGCGTGGTGCCTGTATATTTTATTTTGTTCGGAATAACCGCCCTGTAACAAGGTGCTTTTGTATTTGGGATAAACTCTTCGATTTTAACGGGTTGGTCGATTTTATTGTGTTCTTTACACATTGAATATACATATTTCATTATACTGTCTGCATTGCTCGCTTCTTGTCGAGGCTTGTGCAAGACATCTAACCTAATTTCATCTGTAATATTTTTTTGTACACTCCCCGTATAATTTTTATTATAATTCTGGTGATAGTAAGAATTATTTAATATCCTATTCGCTTTATTTTGAATTTGATCCGTTATACCTTTTTGTATCGTCCTCGTATCACTCACATTTTTATTTCGACGATATTCATATGTGTTTAATGAAACTTGATCCCGTTTACCTTTATTGTGGGTGAACATTTCTCTTATGTCATTTGCTCGTTGTAATCTTCCATCGTCATCATTTAATGGCTGATTACGCTTTCCTCGGTCGAGTTCAAGTGCAATAATGCTTCTGTCTATTGTATTACTTACGTTAAGGTGATTCATTTCATCATTTGCTTTGATGATCCTACTTATCCGATTGTTATTGCTACTACTATTACTACCCATCTTATCTTCATGATCCCTTGTATAAGGGAAGTTTATCTTAATGCTTCGATTTTTTAAATTGAGTCTCTGGTTTTTAAAATCAATGTTCGCTTGATTTTTTATCAAAAAGTCAATTCCAATAAGAGCTACGAAATTTTTGTTAAATTCAAATAGGCAAAACTCTTGTTCACTGTCCGTTAGTGAGTTTAAAATTATTCTGGCTCGATTATTATGGCTGGAGTAGCCATGCGCACTTTTTATTAAAAACGGGTGATTGTAAATCTTATTATAAAAGTTGTTATATGCTATGGACGGGTTTAAAAGGCTCTTAGTACTACCGGAGTCGAGCAGTATTTTTCCAGGTAGTTCTTTTATTATTACGTAGGGTAATTGGGATATTGTGTTAAAATTATTAATATCTATTACGGTTCTGTTTTTGAGCTCCCTGCTATCGGAAAATTTTGATGCTGTGCATCGTATAATTCAGAGGGTGATTGTTCATTATATGTTACGTCATAATTTAATTCTTCTGGTAAGAAATGTGGTCTTCTTTCTAATTCATTGAAAGGAAAAAAATTATTCGTTTCGTTATAGTTTATTTCTTCTGGTATGAAATTTTGTCTTTTTTGAAAATTGTTGGAAGGAAAATTGTTTCGTCTATTTTGTGAGGGTTGTTGTCGGCTGAAATTAGTATGTCTCGTGTTGTTACTGCCGACATCCATAGCCTGTGGATATCTTCTAGTATTGTCATTAGGGTTGTACGTCGGTCTTCTCATCGAGAATTGATTTGAAGGGTTCCCCTGAAATTGTGGGTGAGACATTTGGGGTCTGTTTGAATTATGGTTAAAAGGTGCACGATAATTTTGTTGTTGGAAGGGTTTTTGAAATTGAATATTGTTAAAATTTGGGGTATTTCTTTGGAAAACTGGTTTTTGTTGTTTGTCGTGCCTGTTATTGTTATTATTGTTGAAATTTGACCGTTGTAATAATCTGTCCCTATATTCATAATTTTCCTCGGAAAATATAAATTTTAAAGCTTGTTCTATGCTGTCTGGTCGAGTGGATCTGACCACCATACCAAGGGGGTTTTTTAATCCACCGATAAACGCTTTCAGTGTCTGTTGTCTGTACATGTTTTGTTTTAATACTAAAATTCCCTCGTTACGTTCATTAGATATTAAATTAGAGATGAGTAATTGTTCAATGTGTCTGCAACGATTACTGAACGCTAAGGCATCCTTGTTATGTCTCTGTTTCAGTGTCAATAATTCGCCTAGTAAGCTGATTTCATCACGCTGGTCAGTGAAGTTCTCAACAATTGCCCGTCTTAAGTCTACCCATGTTTTTATAATTTTAGTGTTAATAATTAACCTGGCTTGTGCAATTAGTTTCGTTTGAATATAATTTAATAGAAAATGGTTAAGATATAAATTTGGATTATCTGCATCATAGAATTGGTTCATTACTAGATCACAAGCTTTTAAGAAGTTCCCTACATTTTCAGGTTGTCCGTTAAATTCGGGGATTGCTTTAAGGTAAAACTCTTGGAATTGATTTGCCATATTTAAATTGTTTCTAGAATTATTTATATCGGGTTGTTCTACAATATCAATTTCGCCAATACTAATATTTCTTAATCTATATTCCAAATGTTCTAAATTATCAATATCGCTATCAGACATATAATATTATCAATATATGAGGAAATACAGTATATATATATATGTATATATATATATATATATATATATATATATATATATATATATATATATATATATATATATATATATATATATATATATAGGAAATAAAGGAAGCAAACAACTTACAGAATCGATGCTATTGCTGCTGTCTTCATGACGTCTCTCTTGATCGGTTCTTTGGCTGTTAAGCGTTGAAACGCAAAGAATCAATATACTTTTGGTTCTTCAGCACTATCCGTTGCGACTGCGCCAGTTAACTTTCTTGTTAACACACTTGACTTTTTAAAAGAATTTATTGATTATAGTTACATAAAATACTTATGAATAATAATAAAAAATGATAAATATAAATTATGACAATTTAAAAGAGACTCAAGCAATAACAATGTAGGAATGTCCGTCCGTGGTCTGGTAACTTCCATATATAGTCTCTGGTGGGGCGTGGACCGAGAGGCGGTTTCCACCTAAGTTGCAGTCTTGAAGGTGATCCTAGCAGGTGGCTGGTTGCTGAATTGAAGGTCTAGTTGTTTACCCATTTATGAATAGTCTATTCTTCTAATTGCGCTGCTTTTAATTAACCCATTCGTCAGCGACCTTGGGTGTTGAATCGGGATCTGTACTTCTTATATACATTGTATGAGTTGGCTATTGTTATCTCGCGTTCAAGAAGCTGATCTTTGTGGAATTTTAAACAACTTATATCAGAACACTTTACTGGCACGCATGTTCACTAATCTCACTCCATTCAATCACTTTTCCTACAATTGTAGATTGGAATGCATTTAGATTTTGGATTTGGAAAGTGCATAAAATATTTTGTTAGGTATCAATTAATAAAATTGGGAATCCTATTATGGATTCATTTCGCAGCTGTTGGTATGTGAAGAATGACTAGGTTATTTGCTGTAGTAGAGTTATAAATGCGGAAACACAAAGCTGGGGCACGTTGTTTTGAACGTAGTGGAAGAATAAACTGCCTGCCTAGTAGATAAGTGAACTTTATTCATATTTCAAAATTTAGGAAATTCTTGTTGTAGAAAAAAATGATTCGATTAGGTTGACTAAAATGAAATCATCCAGTCGATTAACAAACAAAAAAATACCCGACATTTTTATAATTTGGCAGATACATTTCTTCTCTAAATATGAATTAAGGTAAATTGCAGTTTAGTTCACGGAGGGCTTTTAGGCAAATTTTTTTTAGTAACATGCTTAGACCTTCCCCTGGATGCACAAATTGCGAGAGCAATTTCTTGAAAAACAACCCCCAAAAATATTACGGACCAGGAGTGCATAGGAGTGCTGGGTGGGGAAGAATAAAAAGAAAATATGAGCAAAAAATGCGAAAGAACACCCTCGTCGCACCTCTAAAAGCTGTTTTTTTCACATTTTGCAGCCATACTTCTTTTAAACCCTCTCTATCTCGCACAGCACCCCTATTCCACCAGATCTCGTAACTTTCTTGGGGCTTGTTCCCAAGAAATTATTCTTGTGGTTTATGCATTGACGGTGGTTGTAGGCATGCAGGAGGGGAACGAAACCCTACATGACGAAGTAACTGACCTCACCCCCACCACACCCCTTCAATGAAAACAAGGATGAGTGTAATCTGAGAAATGAATAGTGATGGGAAACTGCATGGAAAAGGGTGTACCGCGAAAGAAGCATGACACATAGCAAGCGACAAAATAGAGAAATTGCGAGAAAAAATGTAATTTTTAACTTACTGTACCAGGTCAAAGCACAAGATAAAAACCGTGTCAACGTGCATGCAAGAGGCCAAACTTTATCTGCCAGCATTCTATTTATCTAAAACTGTCCGTGGACCAAAATGCAAATTCACCTGAATTAAATTTTCTTCTGAAAAGCTCTTTTAACTTTAATGAAATTTGTAATACGAGCTTCTTTTAAAGAGATTTACGGTACCTAGAAATACTAAATTTTAATGTTTCAGCTTCATAGAAAATTGAATTTTGGGCATTTAAAGTTTTTTCTCAAAAAGGGCGGGTACACAAGATGTGAATATTTTTATGGTAGGATATATATATATATATATATATATATATATATATATATATATATATATATATATATATATATATATATATATATATATTATATGGTAACATACACGAGTAATTTCTGAACGTCACAACGCCTGGGTTAGACATAGACACATAGGTAAAAAGTTCGGGACGCAGCAAGTGCGTTATGGTAGTGAATTTTTATAAAATGTTTCAAATTTGAATAACTCAATTTTCTATACACCTAGAAAATTTAGTTTTGGTATGTAGTAAGAGATTTTCTAAGACAAGATATTCACCAAATTTCATTAACATAACTTTGTAATTTCCGGAGAACATATTTTTTTTCGAAAAAAAAAATTCAAATTTAAATAACTCTTATTTCTATAAACTTAGAAAGTTTAATTTTGGTGCGTAGTACGGTCTCTTCCAAGGAAACATATCCGTTAAATTTCATTAAATAAGCTTCGTAATTTTCGGAGAAAAAAATTTTTCTAAAGAAAACTCAAAATTTTCCCGGAAAACCCTGTCCGATTTTCCTGGCTAACGAACTCATCCAAGCCATTAATAAAACAAAGCCACTTGCCTAGTATCATCAAAATCGGTTAATCATTTTTTGAGTTATCAGACGGATACATATATATATATATATATATATATATATATATATATATATATATATATATATATATATATATATATATATATATAAATTGAAACTGTCCCCGGATATGCATTCTAGGGGCCCTAGTTCGCGTTCATTTGAAAAATTTTTTGCGAAGTCTTACTATCGATACCTCTCTATTACTGAATTTTTTTTGAATAAAAATTCACTAAAAGAACAGAACAAGGCTATACTCCAGACTGAATTTATTTAGTAAAAGCCCTATGCGTTTTGGCCCATATATCTGGCCAGCTTCAGGGGCTTCCTGAAACATTACAAAAGGTGGTTGTGTCAGAAACAAAGTTCCTGGTAGGTCGGCAAGTATCACACGACACAAGCAGTTACAAAATTCTAAACAGTCTTACAAGCAAAGTCTAAAGAGAAACTAAAGTCAACCTTTGGCATGCTCTACAACAGTTACATTTGTTAAATCAAAGCTAAAAGCTAAAAGTTGAGAAGTTAAAAACATCAAAATGTCCAAAGCTTGGCCGAGGCACCTCCAAGCAGCAAAAACAACAATGCAAAAGCAGTAAAAGTAGCAAAAAACGGGTAGAAACCCGTGTAAATTAAGTTTAAAAGTGCACTGACACACCACAACCTAAGGTCTTTAAACAAATAGACAGAGAAGCTGCCAAGGCAGGCTGCACAACCTGAGCAGAACTTCCAGAGAAAAACACTGAGTTAACCTATGATACCTATAAAGAATAAAATTAAAATGGCTTAACATACTTAAGTTCTGTTTTTATAATTATAAAATAAGGTTCAGTTCCTGTTATAAAAAACAGAACGTAAGTATGTTTAGCAATTTTGGTTTTATTCTTTATAGGTATCATAGGTTTAACTCAGTGTTTTTCTCTGAAAGTACTGCTTTGGTTGTGCAGCCTGGCTTGGCAGCTTCTCTATCTATTTGTTTAAAGACCTTAGATTGTGGCGTGTCAGTGCACTTTTAAACTTAAATTACACGGGTTTATACCCGTGTTTTGCTAATTTTACTGCTTTTGCATTGTTGTTTTTGCTGCTTGGAGGTGCCTCGACCAAGCTTTGGACATTTTGATGTTTTTAACTTCTCAACTTTTAGCTTTTAGCTTTGATTTAACAAATGTAACTGTTGTAGAGCATGCCAAAGGTTGACTTTAGTTTCTCTTTAGACTTTGCTTGTAAGACTGTTTAGAATTTTGTAACTGCTTGTGTCGTGTGATACTTGCCGACCTACCAGGAACTTTGTTTCTGACACAACCACCTTTTGTAATGTTTCAGGAAGCCCCTGAAGCTGGCCAGATATATGGGCCAAAACGCATAGGGCTTTTACTAAATAAATTCAGTCTGGAGTATAGCCTTGTTCTGTTCTTTTAGTGAATTTTTATTCAAAAAAAATTCAGTAATAGAGAGGTATCGATAGTAAGACTTCGCAAAAAATTTTTCAAATGAACGCGAACTAGGGCCCCTAGAATGCATATCCGGGGACAGTTTCAATTTATATATATATATATATATATATATATATATATATATATATATATATATATATATATATATATATATATATATATATATATATATATATATATATATATATATATATATATATATATGTATCCGTCTGATAACTCAAAAAATGATTAACCAATTTTGATGATACTAGGCAAGTGGCTTTGTTTTATTAATGGCTTGGATGAGTTCGTTAGCCAGGAAAATCGGACAGGGTTTTCCGGGAAAATTTTGAGTTTTCTTTAGAAAAATTTTTTTCTCCGAAAATTACGAAGCTTATTTAATGAAATTTAACGGATATGTTTCCTTGGAAGAGACCGTACTACGCACCAAAATTAAACTTTCTAAGTTTATAGAAATAAGAGTTATTTAAATTTGAATTTTTTTTTTCGAAAAAACATATGTTCTCCGGAAATTACAAAGTTATGTTAATGAAATTTGGTGAATATCTTGTCTTAGAAAATCTCTTACTACATACCAAAATTAAATTTTCTAGGTGTATAGAAAATTGAGTTATTCAAATTTGAAACATTTTATAAAAATTCACTACCATAACGCACTTGCTGCGTCCCGAACTTTTTACCTATGTGTCTATGTCTAACCCAGGCGTTGTGACGTTCAGAAATTACTCGTGTATGTTACCATATATATATATATATATATATATATATATATATATATATATATATATATATATATATATATATATATATATATATATATATATCCTACCATAAAAATATTCACATCTTGTGTACCCGCCCTTTTTGAGAAAAAACTTTAAATGCCCAAAATTCAATTTTCTATGAAGCTGAAACATTAAAATTTAGTATTTCTAGGTACCGTAAATCTCTTTAAAAGAAGCTCGTATTACAAATTTCATTAAAGTTAAAAGAGCTTTTCAGAAGAAAATTTAATTCAGGTGAATTTGCATTTTGGTCCACGGACAGTTTTAGATAAATAGAATGCTGGCAGATAAAGTTTGGCCTCTTGCATGCACGTTGACACGGTTTTTATCTTGTGCTTTGACCTGGTACAGTAAGTTAAAAATTACATTTTTTCTCGCAATTTCTCTATTTTGTCGCTTGCTATGTGTCATGCTTCTTTCGCGGTACACCCTTTTCCATGCAGTTTCCCATCACTATTCATTTCTCAGATTACACTCATCCTTGTTTTCATTGAAGGGGTGTGGTGGGGTGAGGTCAGTTACTTCGTCATGTAGGGTTTCGTTCCCCTCCTGCATGCCTACAACCACCGTCAATGCATAAACCACAAGAATAATTTCTTGGGAACAAGCCCCAAGAAAGTTACGAGATCTGGTGGAATAGGGGTGCTGTGCGAGATAGAGAGGGTTTAAAAGAAGTATGGCTGCAAAATGTGAAAAAAACAGCTTTTAGAGGTGCGACGAGGGTGTTCTTTCGCATTTTTTGCTCATATTTTCTTTTTATTCTTCCCCACCCAGCACTCCTATGCACTCCTGGTCCGTAATATTTTTGGGGGTTGTTTTTCAAGAAATTGCTCTCGCAATTTGTGCATCCAGGGGAAGGTCTAAACATGTTACTAAAAAAATTTGCCTAAAAGCCCTCCGTGAACTAAACTGCAATTTACCTTAATTCATATTTAGAGAAGAAATGTATCTGCCAAATTATAAAAATGTCGGGTATTTTTTTGTTTGTTAATCGACTGGATGATTTCATTTTAGTCAACCTAATCGAATCATTTTTTTCTACAACAAGAATTTCCTAAATTTTGAAATATGAATAAAGTTCACTTATCTACTAGGCAGGCAGTTTATTCTTCCACTACGTTCAAAACAACGTGCCCCAGCTTTGTGTTTCCGCATTTATAACTCTACTACAGCAAATAACCTAGTCATTCTTCACATACCAACAGCTGCGAAATGAATCCATAATAGGATTTATACCCGTGTTTTGCTAATTTTACTGCTTTTGCATTGTTGTTTTTGCTGCTTGGAGGTGCCTCGACCAAGCTTTGGACATTTTGATGTTTTTAACTTCTCAACTTTTAGCTTTTAGCTTTGATTTTATAAATGTAACTGTTGTAGAGCATGTTAGCGTAGACTTTAGTTTGTGTTTAGACTTTGCTTGTAAGACTGTTTAGAATTTTTTAACTGCTTGTGTCGTGTGATACTTGCCGACCTACCAGAAACTATGTTTCTAACACAACCACCTTTTGTAATGTTTCAAGAAGCTCCTGAAGATGGCCAGATATATGGGCCGAAACGCGTAGGGCTTTTACTAAATAAATTCAATCTGAAGTATAGCCTTGTTCTGTTCTTTTTTACCTTGGATATACACGAAAGAATTCTTCAAATGGGCGTGTATTGAGACCTCTAAACCCGACCTTCAAAGTCTGTTTAAATTTAAAGTATTAATTTTAGTAATATAGCCTACAATTCTTATGAAAATTGACTATTATAACGCACTTGCTAGGTCCCGAATTTTTTTATACATTTATTTATTAAGATATAGATGTAGAATATATACTCGTTTTACAAAAAAAACACAACACTAAACGTATATTACACACAGAGATAACTTGTTGCTTGTAGTGTATGAAGGGAATGCTGACATTATTTACTTCCACATCGTCACAACGTGTGGAAATATCGCGTCGGCGACAAAAGTTTCAAAATATTTTTTTGGCTTAAACGTCGTAAAAAGTGTCAAAACATATATAAAACATGATTTGGAAATGAACATTTTTTTGTCTGTCGGTCTGTATGTTTGTGACCACGATAACTTTAGAACGAATTGAGGTATCGTCTTTAAATTTGGTATAGAGTTAACTCGACAAGCGAAAAATGATTGTTTTTGGGTCGAATGGCCTTAGGCGGTAGGGAATGAATGGGGGGTGGTTTGGTGAAAATTGACATTTTTTCGTTAAAACTCGAGTAATATAACATTTTAGGTTTTATTTATTAGAAAACTTTTAATTTCATCAAACATCCGGTATTCTCTTCTGAAATTACATTAGGGGTTGAATGTGTGGGGGTGGCATATTGTTGACAAAAATTTAGATCTTTTTTGCTAGAGATATTGCTTAAGGTATCATCTCCAAATTTGGTATCCAGATAGCACCCGACAAAGGAACGCTTCGAATTCTTGTTGGGTAAAATCGGTTCAGGGGGTACGGGATAAATAAGGCGTGATATGTTAAAAGTTGACATTTTTTCAATAAAACTCCAGTAATATAACGTTTCAAAAGTTTATGAGTACAGGAATACAAATATTTTTTGGTGGTCAAGTCATGGGCCCTAAATTCAATCCAAGAGAATGTCGTTCTGAAGAGAATGAATCATCACAGCTATGTGGAAGTTATGATTCAATTTGCAGCACTATTTTGTTTAAAGATACCATAATTCTGTGTTTTCGTTAACAACCCCATAATAATCAATTTTAGGTATAGGGAATGCTAATACGGCTTGAACAGCAATTTGAAGCTGCATCCACGGAGTACATAATATATACAGTGTTCTATTTAAAATAAGCGGGTTATTATAACTTCAACTTCTCGGAACACTGAAACGGTTTTTAGAACACTCTGTTTATAAAACTTATTACTTTCACATCGTCATAACGTGTGAAAGTATCGCATCGGCGACAAAAATTTCAAAAATTGTTTTCGACTAAACGTCGCAAAAAGTGTCAAAACATATAGAAAACATGATTTGGGAACGAAGATTTTTGTCTGTCGGTCTGTATGTCTGTCTGTAGCCACGATAACTTTATAACGAACTGATATATTGTTTTAAAATTCGATATACAGTTAGCACCCGACAAATAAACGGTTCGGATTGTTTTTGGGTAAAATCGCTCCAGGGGGTAGGGGTTGAGTGGGGGGTCATTTGATGAATATTGACATTTTTACGTTAAAACTCGAGAAATATAATGTTTTACTGACGGTTTATTAGAAAACCTTCAATTTCATCAAACATCTGGTATTCTGTGCTGAAATTAAATTAGAGGTTGAATGTGTGGTGGTGGAATATTACGGCAAGAAATTTCGAAATTTGTTCTTGCTGAAAGTCTGTACGTCTGTCTGTTAGTAGGCGCAATAATTTTCCAACGAATTGATATATCATCTGCAAATTTGGTATCCAGTTAGCACCTGACAAATCAACGCTTAAAATTGTTTTTGGGTAACATCGCTTCATGGGGTAGGGGAAAATAGTGGGATTGGCAAACATGCTTGTCTCACATACACATACACACACACGTGCAAGCAAGCACGCACGTACGTACACGCCGGCACGCACGCTCATGCATGCCCTTGCACAACGTGTTTCATTTCACCTATATACAGGGTGTTTCATTAATGGTGAAGATGTACCATATCTCAGGAATGCGTGGTCCAGGAGATTTTCGAAAAAAAATCATGTTAAGGAAAATGGCTAAGAAAAAATGCTAGAAATGATTCCTATTGTCAAGGTGTGGTGCCGATTTTTGGGAGACACATTTATCGGATAGTTTATCTTTGATGTCCTTTTAGACGGCGATTCGCACTTGCACTTTTCACGAAATAACCTGCCTATCCTTCTAAAAAATGCGCTTCTTAATATAATAAGATCCTTATGGTATCGACATGATGGAGGCTTGGCACATTTTCCACAATCAGTCCGTGATTTTTTAGATGCCACTTTACCAAATCGTTGGATTGTAAGTTTGTTTCCGTAGCCACGTATATCCACGGATTTTTACTTGTAGTGAAGACTAAAAGAGATTGTGTATCAAACACGAAAAACCACACGGGAAAACATGATTGATAGAATTCGAAGTGCCACAAGGATCTCACAAGCTGAAATTGAAACTACGGTTTCCAACATTGAAAACTATATAATAGTTGTATTTTGCAAAGCGGCGGTCATTTTAAACATTTACAAAGTTTCTGTTTGGTATTTGTGTAACAAGCTTTCTACTACTTGATCAATAATGTCAAGGTGTTGGGTATTGCAGTTAATTTTCTATAAAAAGTGACAAATGAGGAGATCGCTACTTTTCAATTTTGAAAAAAAAAAAATCATCAAATGAGCGCGAAATAGGCACTGAATCAGGCCGAATAGCTCAGTTTGCAAGGTGAGTAACCTCTAAAATCGGGCTAAGAGATCGCGGGTTCGAGACACGTATTCGGACAGACATTCCTTTTCACTCGAATGAGGAAAGGCCGGCTTCTGATGAGTTATTGATGGTCTCCTTTGTCTATATGTGTATGTGAGCTTCCCCCGAACAAGTCTAAGGCTTCTGGGTGCGTTGTCTACTGTGGTGTTATTATATATATATATATATATATATATATATATATATATATATATATATATATATATATATATATATATATATATATCACACCGATAACTCCAAAAATAATGCGCCGATTTTGGTCAAATAAATTTGGTAATTACCTCACTTTTGCAAGTTTTCAAGAAAAGTTTTGGGTTTTCTTTCGGAAAATTTTTATACCTCCGGAAGTAATAAAGCAAGGGTAGCGTTTTTGTATTATAAAAAGTGAACCAACTACCAAAATTTAGGTCTGTAGGTTAAAAGACAAAAAAGTTATAGGCATTTAAACAAAAAATTTTGAAACGCTAAAATTGGCAACATTTAGGCAAAGAACCTGAAACAAATGCGGGTTATGTAAAGAAAATGTTGCAAGAAGAGTGCAGCCATTATTGATCTACATTTTACTAAGATATCTCCAGGAAATTCATTTCAAATAGACCCTTTCTCTGATGCTTTGGCAGTAGTTTAATTTATGGTTTAGCGGTCTTTTAGTCACTTTTTGTAAAAAAAATCGTTATTGGGAAGACCGCGACTATTGAATTTCCAAAAGATTGCTGCAAATGAGTGCAAACTAGCCCCCCAAACAATATGTTATTTTGATAAAATATGGTACATGGTTTCTACTATATAGGCTATAACGGTAGCGAAATTGATGCCTGCTTGCACAGAAAACATATTTGCCATTAAAAATATTTTAATGAAAATTCACTTTCATGACGCAGTTGCTGCGACCAGACTTTTATTCTCATTTTGGCACGTTGGCCTTTAAACAGGCTTGCGTCTGACATCATTTGGACTAGCATACAGTGTGAAGGAGAACACACGAAAACAAGTCAACACATAAAAATAAATCATTAGTAATAATAGAATGAGTTAAAAGATAAAAAAAGTAAATAAAAAGCACGTTTGCGGAGAAAATTGTATTATTCGTCGTAGCACGCTTGACCACGGACCTTTGGAAACAATTGTTTATCATCAATTAACATTAAATATTCTTTTGGCTGTAACTTCGAAACTAATAGAGGTATCGAATGGAATCTTCCACAAATCCGCCAGCAAATGTATTCTTTTTTCCGACTGTGATCTAATAACGATGTGATTCTAGTCAAAATTTCGAAGAAAAATTGAAAAAAAAACACGCAAAGTTATCGAAAGCGTCTTCTGGCGAGGGCAGCGAAAATCAATGTGACGTAGCTATCATTTCGTTTAAACTAACAGACCTTCCTTTGTTAAAAAATACAGATTTTATCCAATTCAGTTGAGCTAAACCAGAATTATGTACACTTTCATTAGTAGACTTTCCCTCTCCTATCCTGGCCTAATTTTACGACCTACCGCAACAATGATTAAACCAAAAAGATGTAGAATTTCAGTAAGATTAACACTGTATTATTTTTGTGATAGCTTTTATAAGGATATTTTTCATAAAAATGCCTTTTTTTCACATGGGCATAGCAATTACGCCTCCTAACGGTAGTGTTAGGAACTTAAAAATTATTTACAGCATTTTCCCTTAGCCATTCACCTTAACAGGATTTTTTTCGCAAATCTCTTGGACGATCCATTCCTGAGATATACCTCTTCACTCATAATGAAACACTCTCTTTAAGATTCTATTAGGATAAGAAACCTTTAAAACTATATATTAACGGTTTTTTCTATTTAACAACACCATGAATAAATCAAATACGTAATAAAAGAGAATGTGTATTACCTCAATTATTTGGTTAAAGAGTAGTCCAAATATTACTCCTGTTATTAAAAGGTGGACAAACATTATTGGTTTGTAGGCTTTATCTATTCTTCTAGCCCACCTGTAAAAGAACAAAAGTAACCTAATTTTACATTTTCCCGTTAATAATACACACAAATACTAATAAAACCAGTGGTGCCATCTATGCGACTGTAATAAAAAGTGTTATTTATAGGTTTTTTTGGTTACAGACAGCACAATTTTTTACTTTATACACACTTAAAGGACGATTACTTTCGTTTGCTTGTTTCTTAGTTCCTTAACATAGGGTAAGTGATTTTAATAAATTTTAGTAGAAAATGTTCACTAATAAGGAGATAGCGACTTTTGAATGTTGAATGTTGAATGTTTGTTTTTAAATCAGCGCGTACTAGGTCCCCTAGAACAAGGATAAGTTCGTTAGCCAGGAAAATCGAACCAGTTTTTCTGAGAAGATTTTGTATTTTCGTTAGTAAAATTTTGTATCTTCGTAAACAAGAAAGTTATGGCAACCAAAATCGGCACGCAGCTAAAATATATCGGGTGATAAAAATATCTACTAAATATTACAAAGGCATTTTTTTTTGGCCCAAAAAATTCAAGAGTACGAGAAAAATTACTTCAACAATTATAATTTTTTTCTGAACATGTCAAAGTGACGATTTAAAACGTCAAAATTGATGACTTTTAACACAGGTTCTGGGCATAATGTATGAAAAATATTAAATAAAATGTTTTTAACCAAGTCCTAGATTTATGTCTCAAGTGTTACTCTTCTTCATGTGATTAAAATTTTTGCTAAAAGTCCATCTGAAATAGAAATTATTTGCTATGCCAAAGCTTATAACCCATTCATTACAATAAATTTGTCATAGTCTCCATAACCGATTTGGTACGGGCGAGGATATAAAATTTAAACTCAAGGATGACGCGGGTCCAAATCGTAAAGCTTTGGTAACCTTCCTTTAGATTTTTCAAATAGTTTATTCTTCTCTTAAGGTTATATGATCAGATTATTTAATTTCAATTAATTTCAAGCGTATTTTTGTAAATAAAATTCGTTAATGAGATAATAACTCTTAAGACGTTTAATTTAGTTTTAACAGCAGATCAGGTTGTTTTCGTTGCTCTACCTTGGTAAAACCATTTTATATTTGATACAGCCGTATAGACATCTTTTGTGGGTTTACATTTGCTTGTTTGCTTCTCTGCAAACTGTTTCGTTTTTAAAGGCATCGTCAGGCAAAATAAAACCCGCAGAAGAAGTCTCTACGATTGTATGCTATCCTCTTATGTATGAAACACTGTACATATAATTTGTTTGCAGGATATATTAATATTACCATCACTGACAATTTTGGATGGTCACCTGAGGTACATCAAAGGTTTGGATGTGGCACTAAAAGTATAGAAAGATTTTGTGACGCTATTTATTAGATTAAAGAGACGTCAATTAATATCCATCCTGAAATAACTGTCACCGGGTTTCAAATCAGTTAAATCTTCTGTGGAGCTTACTTAAAGCTGCTTTACCAGGAAATGTTATTGGCGGGTTTCAAAAAACTGGGATTGTTCTACCTACAGACTTGGAGACTACTTTTCTGGCTTCAGTGTTGGCTTTCGTTTCGGTAAGTGAAGGACTTAGCCAGCACGTTAGCTAACCGGAGCAAGTGGACCTTCTCAATTCTAGATATTCTAGGATGTTCTGCAACGTTTCTGTAGCCGATTTCGCTGCTTGACAGCATCCTCAGACAGATAAAAATTTGAATTAATAAGAAATCATGACAACTACAAATAAAGATCTGTGGCTATGTTATGATGTTTTGATCGAAAATTTCTTTGAAAAATGACAATAAAATGAAACAAAAATGATGGATGACGCCTTCAAAATGTCCAGGTGATGTATGTGAATATTTAACATAAAGATAGAACTTACCTGTAACAATAATAACTATAATAACAATTACAATAATAAAATAACTAAACAACAACAGTTTCTATACAATGAAAATATCGACAAACATTAATTTATTATCTTATTACATTTTTTTTGGAAAATAGTTAGATTAATTAAATTAGGAAGAAGAATACTTAAGAAAGGGGAATCCATTAAATCAGTTTGTTCATTTAAGACAATGTAGATATCGGCGTCTATGTGCTTTTTTACTTCTAAAGCTCAACAAAATCTAGTCTACGCTTGTCATTACAAAAATGTTGTGGTTTTATGCGGTTATTTACTGTAGGTCGATGTTGGGTATCAATGTTTTGCAAATGTAGATTTGTCAGCGTGGTTATTTCAAAATGCAAAAATTTTTTCCCTGCATCGGGTGTTCAAGTTTCTAGAAGTTTGACCTATGTAGGTTACATTACAATATGTACAAGCAATTTTTTTAAATTCCAGCTGTTGTCAAGAAACAAGATTTTTCTTTCGCGTTAAATATCAAACCACGCGTCGTGTTGTAAGATTTAAAAGCTATTGTTGTTTTTGTACAGGTATTGAAAATGTTTGAAATGTTTTCTGACATGGTTCCAAAATAAGTTATCGAAACATACCTGTTGCCTTTTTTGTCTCTAATATTTGGATAAATTGAATTAATTGCTAATTTGTATTCTTTTCTCTCTATTATTTTAACAGATTAGCCAATATCAAATGCTATTTGCGTAATTATTGAAATTTATTTTTCAAAATGAATTTAGTGGATTCCTCTTCCTTGAATATTCTTATTCCTAATTAAATATATCAAACAAAAGAAATCTAACCATTTTTTCAAAAAAGTTGCAATAAGATAATGAATTGATGTATGTCGATATTCTCATTGTATAAAGACTGTTATCGTTTAGTTATTTTATTATCGTAATCGTTATTATAGTTATTACTGTTATAGGTTATTTATATCTTCATGTTGAATATTGTCATACATGACGTAGATGTTTTGAATGCGTCATCCGTCATTTTCGTTTCATTCTATTTTCATTTTTTAAAGAATTGTTTGATCAAAACACCATAAGATAGCAACATGTCTTTATTTGTAGTTGTTATGATTTCGTGTTAATTCAATTTTTATCTGTCTGTGGGTGCTGTCAAACAGCGAAACCCGTTACAGAAACTTTGAAGAGCATCCTAGAACATCTAGAATTCAGAAGGGCCACTTGCTCCAGTTAGCTTACGCGCTGGCTACGTCCTTTACGTACCGAAACGATAGTCAACAGTGAAGCCAGAGAAGTAGTCTCCAAGTATGTATGTAGTATGGACCATTTTCACCAAGTAAGGGCAACAACAATGAATGGAATTGTTCTATATAATCCAGACACTTTTGCGGATGTGAATTTCAAAAGTTGCAGATTTTACAGACCAAGAACATGAAAAACCTGTTGTATGTATTTAGGCAATTTAGGAACTTCGTAAATAAAAAATAATTAACATGTCATGGTTTGGAATAGAAATAATTTTGTAAATATGAAATTTTCTGAAGATAGATGTTGATTTACTACACGAGACTCTTTAAACAAATGTAATGTATAAATTTATTGAATAAAGCCTAATAACCCAATTAATAAACAAAATCAGTCCAAGTTTACGTCCAGATTCTGTTAATGCTGAATTACAAAAGGCGCCAATAGCATTTTATTTTATGTAGCTTCCTCTATTTGTCCCCGCCTCCTTGCAAACATTACAAATAGCAGTAACAAGCGCAAGTCAACTGTCGCTGAAATTCTAACGGGCACGCCACATAAAAATAATCTAGAAAAAGGGAAAGCAGAGAAAATTGGAGACAACAAAACAAGACGGACAAGAAAGAAGCAGGACTGACTAAAAGCAAAACAACCAAAACTTAAAAAAAAAACCAATCGAAAGGAAGAAGACTACTGGGAGAGTAGCTATGAAGATACTGAACGTCTATTCTGTTGCAAAAAAATGTAATGTGCAGTTAGCAGTGAGGGCTGGTCGTAGGCGTATGATCAATGTGGCAGGGTAATATTGCGCCTGCCAAAAAAAAAAAAAACAAATTGACTTTTAGTTTGCTTGGTTATTTCTACAAATAATGAAAAAGTTTTGTTTTCTTAATGACTGCCGTTCTTTTTTAACCAAAACATGTAGTTTCTGTAACTTTAAAAAACATATATATATATATATATATATATATATATATATATATATATATATATATATATATATACATATATATATATATATATATATATATATATATATATATATATATATATATATATATATATATATATATATATATATAATATATATATATATATATATATATATATATATATATATATATATATATATATATATATATATATATATATATATATACAGGTGAACCATAAGTGGTGACCAAAAACGAAACCATATGTTGTTTGAACAATTTTAGAGAGGGTATGTCCTATAAACTTTTTTTCTATAATGCTTCATTAAAAAGATACAGGGTGTTGAAGTTGAATTTCAAAAAATAAAATTTCCCAATTTTTTAAAAAGTAGCACATATATTTTGCTGAAACTTCGCATGTGTAGGCTACTATGTAAGGCGCCTATTCAACCATAACAATTGAATCGGATAATCCAGCAGTGGCGCGCGTACCCACATGTCATTGGTTATCCCCCAAGAAAAAAATTGGTAAGCCAATGATATTTTTTTTTATTTTTCATTTTTTGAATCTTACTTTCATTCGTGATCAAAATGACTTTCTTGATAATTTTCTGTACGACGTTTATTTTACGAGTAAGCAATGAATCAGGTAAGTATTTTAGAGCACAGTTCATGATTTTTAGCCAGTCGTTGTTTGGTAGAAAATCGCAATAATACACTTTTATCAGGCTTATAGTAATTTATTAATTACAATAAATGTTCAAAATTGCCTCCATTGGCCAGAATACACGCACGACATCTTTTTAATATGGAAAATTTAATGTCATTGTTGCTTGAATATGACGAAAAGCATTATTTATCAGTTGTTGTAGCTGTTCTGGTGTATTTATTTGTTAACTGTAGACCAGTCGCTTAAAATCACCCCAAAGATAGAAGTCAAGTGGGTTTAAGTCCGGTGATCTTGCAGGCCAATGTATTGGTCCAGTTCTGCCAATCCATCTTTCATTATAATATTCATGTAGCCATGTAACAACGTTTCGACTATGATGCGCTGGTGCACCGTCATGCTGGTACCACATTATACATCTTGTTGCTAGTGGAATGTCATCTAGAATGTTTTCTACACGGTTTTCTAGGAGCGCTAAGTACGAAGATCCATTTAAACGTTGTGGTAGGACTTCCATGAACAGTGAGCCGTTAAAAATACCACACCATAAATTAATGGAAAATCTATGTTGAAATGTGCGAGTCCTTGTTGCATGTGGATTTTCCAATGACCAGACATGCTCCTTATGAGAATTATAAATACCATTTCTTGTAAATGTTGATTCGTTAGACCAAAAGATTAGATTAGGGAATAAGATAATTTGATTGTTCATTTCCAACATCCATTCACAAAAGACTCGTCGATGCACATTATCTCCAGGTAGAAGGCAATGAACATTCTGTCGATGATATGGATGTAAGGCTTCTCGATGTAAAGTTCTCCAAACAAAGCTCTGAGAATATGAGAATATTGTAACTGCGTGGCAATCCTCCGTGTACTTGTAGAAGGTTGATCCATCACTGCATCCACCACTCTCTCTTCGTCTTCAAGTTGATGTTGTCTTCTACCATTAGCTCTAGCGTCAGGAAGTTGTCCAATACCGCACTGCCGAAGTCTTGAAAACGATCGAGAAATAACCCTTGGTGTAGGTTGACGGCGAGTGGGAAACCTACGTTGATATTCCCGGCAAGCAGCTAGAGCATTTCCATCAGCATATCCGTAGATAAAAATTATATCTGTATACTCTTCTGAGGTGTACTCCATTATAAGAAGAGTAGAAAATTTTGCAATTTTATAAAGTTTACCACTTACACCTATTCAAAATAATAACTTGTTAACCTAAACGTCAAGTGACACTTAATGACAACTTTGGCAAACCAGACTACTACTTACTAAAATACAACAAAGGTAATCGTCGTACAAAAAATTATCAAGACATTAAATTTTCCATATTAAAAAGATGTCGTGCGTGTATTCAGGCCAATGGAGGCATAAAAGTGTATCATTGCGATTTTCTACCAAACAACGACTGGTTAAAAATCATGAACTGTGCTCTAAAACACTTACCTGATTCATCGCTTACACGTAAAATAAGCGTCGTACAGAAAATTATCAAGAGAGTCATTTTGTTCACGAATGAAAGTAAGATTCAAAAGATGAAAAATAAAAAAAAATATCATTGGGTTACCCATTTTTTTCTTGAGGGATAACCAATGACATGTGGGTACGCGCGCCACTGCTGGATTAGCCGATTCAATTGTTATGGTAGAATACGCGCCTTACATAGCAGCCTACACATGCGAAGTTTCAGCAAAATATATGTGCTACTTTTATTTTTTGAAATTCAACTTCACAAAAACTCCACAAAAAAGTCATCAGATTTCGTACGTTTGGTTAAAGATCTAATTTTTGTTTAAAACGTATGGACAACTTTGTCACCTTTCGGTCTAGAATCATATTTTTTTTTGGCAATTTGTCTAATTTCAATAATTAGAGAGGTCACCATAGTGAGACTGTCGGAAACTAATTGTGACCCGACTTGGCGAGTATATTTCTTTTGTAAATCAAATTCGTTAACCAGTCCAATCGGACAAGGTTTTCCCAAAGACAACCAAGTGTTTTTCATAGAAAAAATTATTATCTCTGACGCAGATAAAGCTGTTTTGATAAAATTTTGCAAACATTTGCCCCTAAGAAAACTAAAATTGTTTTTATGTGAATATAAAACTAAGTATTAGAGTTTGAAGTAAATCCGCTATCATAACGCTCTTACTGCGTTTCGACTTTTCATAAACAATATTTCACAAGGTCAAAACATTAATCAATTGATTTCTCCAAGGTCTGTTTCTACTACAATATTAATTTTAGTAATGTGCGAGAACCTCGGTGGTTCAGGGGTAAGAACGTGTGCCTCTGAACCGAAGGGTACTGGGTTCGATCCCAGCGTACTCCTTTCACTTTTTCAGTACATACTGTAAAATTAACATCAACCGAGGTTCTGGCATTGTATTTCAGCAAGTTGAATGTCTGCACGTTCCGCCCTTCGGAGGGGGCGTAAAGCCGTCGGTCCCGTGTCCATGCGATGTTGAGCACGTTAAAGATCCATACCCTCCTTACAGAAAGGCAGGGGTTCGGCAAAATTACCAGGATAGTGAGGTGAAACTACTCCCTGGCGTCAGTGATTGGCCAAAGAAAAAAAACACACACAGTAATGTCCGTACTAATAATGTACAATTCTTAGGAAGATGCACTGCTATAACACACTTGCTGCTTTCCGAACTTAATTCGTTTTTATAGTAGAATATACTTACGAAATTATTTGTTGATGGTAGCGGATACAAGTATTTAGACGTTGACGTTTAATTTCATTAGACTTCCCATCAAACATTTTTTCCAGCAATAAATTTAGGTGTTTTATTCTTATTACCAAATATTCATGGGTCTCATAGGTGGTAAAGGACACTTGGGACGCCCCTTTCATCATCATGTATCCCATTGATCCTTGCCATATAAATATAATTATTTTTATCACCATCGATGTAACCTGCTTGCAATAAAAGTTAGTTGTAAGAAGAGTCGTGTAGGACTATTTTTTTCTATTTTCACCGCAAAATGTGCAATAGCCAAGTGGTAAATTACTAATTCTCAGCCACCTACTTATTTATTAGTAAAAGATTTTTTAATGAATTATATATATATATATATATATATATATATATATATATATATATATATATATATATATATATATATATATATATATATATATATATATATATATATATATATATATAGTTACGTAGTTCTTTTGGGTGCTCTATTTGTTGATTAAGAAAACACAGCTTTTCAAACCACTAATCTATTATAACTATCTTTTTTTCACCAATAGAACACCAACTAAAATATTTCTCTATTGCCAAATGTCTATGGTTTACTTGTCGCCTCTACTATTTCACACTACACTGATTCAATTAATACTGACTGCTCTATCTGCAACTCGCTTATATATACCGTCTATATAGTAGTTCTAGACCTTGCTACATTGTTTCATATCTGTCACTTCTCGTCCGTTCTCGAATTATAATTCTAGAGTATTTGCTGCCACCAACAGAATTTACAAGCTGACAGTGATCACAGAAGTTAACTCGCATAGAGACGGATGTGAACACTGTCCCCATGTTACATTCGACCGCCTGGTCGAATTCTGACATTTCTTAATATGGCGTAAGCCTGTGCATATGGACCACCTTCATCTTGCACTTTGGGCTCCTCTGAATGCGATAGACAACGTCGTTGGTTCTTTTGACCATATTGTACGGACTTTCCCATAATTTCTGTAGTTTCTGTGACCGTCCCTTGCGTCGTACTGGATTGTAAAATCACACCCGAGTTCCTTCTTTAAAATTAGCTGAAGAGGCTTGCACGTCATAACGGGTCTTCATGTGGTCGCTTTCTATTCGCATATGCATTCTGACAGCAGAATGGATGCCTTCCATTCTTCTTTCCAAATCTTTGATGTATTCGTCAGTTGAACGTGGAGCATCTGTGGGTTTTTCAAATATGAGATCACAAGGTAATCTTAACTATCGCCCAGAAACCACACTAGCTGGGGTATAATCGGTAGTCTCATGTACGGCCAAGCGGTTTGTCAGAAAAACCAGTGCAGTGTGCCTGCCTCAATCCGTTTCGTGTTCATTAACAAATATTTTTAAACGGGACTCCAACGCAGCATTTAATCTTTATACCAATCCGTCAGATTGGGGATGGATGGGTGTAGTACTCGTTTTTCTGATTTCTATCAGCTCACAAACTTTCTGAAATACAGCCGACTTGAAGTTGGGTGCCTGGTCATAATGCAACTCAAGCGGTGCCGGGAATCCGTAGAAAAACGCATTCACCAATACTTCTGCAACGGTGTTGGCCTCTTGATTCGGAACCGGAAACACTTCTGGCCACTTGCTAAAATAATCCATTCCTACAAGCATATATCAAAGTATGTAAGGCTAGATGCATTCTTGCAACAATTAGAACCGTCGTCCTTTACCTGCTTTATACGTTGTCCACATATTCTCCAATCGGCTGGCCTGTTCGCGCAGACCTTTCTTCGTTTATTCACCCCTTCCCCCCTTTTATTCTTTTGTAACTCCATCAAATTTTTTATTTCTTCGCCCTTTTCTGATTTCTTCTTTTGCTTCTTCTCCGCTTTTTTTGGTTCTTCGTCTCTTTTTCTTGCCTCTTCTTTCATTTGTTTAATAATTTCTAAAAGCTGGGTGTCCATATTGACTGTTGCGCTATGTGTCTTAGGCATAGACGAACATAAAGCTGGTATACAGTTTATTGTGTCTCAAAAATACAATCAGTTATGATCTACTTCTGACACTATTCTTCCAGATATTTCAAAAGTTTTCAGGTATCTCGACCAATATTATGGAAAATATCTTCTTTAGCAGCTCGAAGATCCCACTTATGACACCAGTTGTTACGTTGTCCGGGGTTCTCTATTTACTGATTAGCAAAACACGGTTTTTTAAATTACTAATTTATTATAACTTGCTATTTTTCAACAACAAAACACCCAAAAAATCTTTCTTTACTACCAAATGTCTATAGCTTACCTTTCGCCTATATTATTTTGCACTATACTTATTCAATTAACACTGACTGGTCTATCTCCGGCTCTTTCATTTATACCGTCTATAGAGTCGCTCTGGGCCTTTCTACATGGTTCCACATCTATCACTTCTCGTCTATTCTTGCATAATATTATTGTTATTATTCCAGACAATTCGCTGTTACCAACACACTTAACAAGCTGCTTATTTATAGTCTAAGGATAATGTGAAAGTGTATAGATGACCCTGAAAGATCTGATAATTGTATGTGCAAAAGAAGCATCTGAGAGAGCGAAAAACGGATGCTTTGAGAGCAATGGTGGAATAACAAAGGAATTAAAGCTGTGGATAAGAAAAAAGGGGCATATTGAGTAATGGAAAATGCCAATGATGTTAGAAATAAAAGCGTCTAGCTAAGTACAAAAACTCTCGCTAAACCAAAAGATCAAATGCCAGCCAAACTGGACTTAATAGTCCCGTTTGACATGGTCATAAGTGACCTTCAAGCGTGGGACAGAGACAGTGAAAGGCTGACAAACAACTCATCTGTATAGTATACAAAAGAGTCGCAACAAATGACGCGAGGAGGACTGGGAATAAGAGGACCTAACTTCAGAGTCGGGAAGTCCCCATGAAAAACTTCCAGCATCTTTCAGGCAGAAATGCTTGCTATAAATTTCTGTGTGCATATAATCTTCAAATTTAATAATATATAAGTAGGTAATTGATACATTGTTTCCACAAATGTGAAATGAAACTTCAAAGTGCCAGACTTAAATAACCTTTATATTTCTGACAGCCTGTGACATGAAAATGAGGATCCTTAAGCTTGGTTCATTGCTTCGCGAATTGCGAAAAGCGAATTGCTAAGCTAATTCCTATTGGTCCATTTAAAATAATTTCACGATATTTTTAAAATATACCAATAGAGATACGTTTCGCTGTGATTACGCAATTTGCGCAACTCGCCAGTGTATGAACCAAGCTTTCTGCTTATATTTCAAAGTTGATTAGCAATTTTCTTATGATTCTCAGTTTTTTTAATTACAGATTATGTAAATCGAATTTTATGTATTTTATCATCAAGCTTTTGTGTGAGAAATGTGTAGCCATTTTTAGCAGAATTTTCTCCTAGAAGCCATTTGCTGTAAAGTTTTTGTGAAATGTTATTAATTAATTATTATTATATATTATTATTATTAACTACCGTTTAATAAGTTATTGTAAAAAAATGTTGGCGACTTCACGCAAAAAAACTGTAAACGAATTTTGTTAAGAAATACTTGTTTACTCGGCAAATTTTCGTGTAAAATACTTTTTAAATATTTTCGTAAAAATGAACTTTTGTCAATTTTGAAAAAAAAGGTCGAATTTCCGTGAAAGGTATTATTTGCAAATTCTAATGTAATTTTATTTCCACATCGTCAATACCTGTGGAAGTAATGCATCGGCGACAAAAAAAAAATTCCCTTAAACGTCGTAAAAAGTGTCAAAACATATAGAAAACAAGATTTGGCAAAGATATTTCTTGTGTCTGTCGGTCTGTCAGTATATCGCTCTGTCGGTCTGCCGGTCTGTTGGTCTGTCAGTCTGTCGGTCTGTCGGTCTGTCGGTCTGTCGGTCTGTTGATCTGTCGGTTTGTTTGTCTGTCTGCAAGTCTGTCTGTCTGTCTGTCGGTCTGTCGGTCTATCAGTCTGTCGGTTTGTCGGCCTGTTGTTCTGTCGGTGTGCCGGTCTGTCGGTCTGTGTGTTTTTCTGTTTATAGCCACGATAACTTTAGAAGAATTGAGATATCGTCCTCAACTTTGGTATATAGTTAGCATCCGACAAATGAACGGTTCGGATTGTTTTTGGGTAAAATCGCTCCAAGTGGTAGGTGGGAATGGGGGATGATTTGGTGAAAATTGACATTTTTTGTGCAATATCGGTGACAGAAATTTCGATTTTTGTTTTGTCGAAAACGGCGTCAAAAGTCCAAAACATAAAGAAAACTTGATTCTCGAACGAAATTTCTTTTGTCTGTCGGTCAGTCGGTCTGTCGACCTGTACGTCTGTCTATTAGTAGGCGCAATAACTTTCGAACGAATTGAGATATCATCTTTAAATTTGGTATCCTGTTAGCTCCCGACAAAGGAACGAATCGAATTGTTTTTGGGTAAGATTACGCGGTCAAGTCATGGCCCCTTAAATTCATTTTCTGATAATGTATTTCTGAGGAGAGAAGATCATCATAGCTATGTAGAAGTGATGTTCAATTTGCAACACTATTTTCTTGGTTTTTGTCTTAAAGCGTTTTTGTGAGGAATAATATCTTGGCAAGTGTAGGTTTTAGGGAAAATTGTGTACTTTTTGAAACAATGATCTTATTTTCAAGAAATATGAAAAATGGTTTCTACTATAAAGTTTATACTATCCACCAAATGTAGTAAGAAAATGTCATTAAAATTGTCATTAAAACTTTTTTGTGAAAATTCGGTAACATAACGCACAGGCTGCTTCCATAACATGTTGCTTATTGTTTTATAAAACTAATTAATGTCCTAAACACAAACTAACCGGTACAGATGATACCATAAGGACGAAAGTTCCACAAATTCTATAATACTTTCCAACTACATTATTAGCTTCACAATTGGACACCCGCACAATACCATTATCGATTCCATGACTTATTATGCTAACAAAACTGCAAAGGTAGTTTCCAATTGAATATTTTTCAAGCTGCTTGGATCTTACATAAAAGTGTTGAGGAATATCAAATCCAGTAAAGTCAGCCAATTCTTGGTATAATCGAGCCAGATCTTTTTGAACAAATATCATGAAAAAACATATATAGAGGCATCCTGTAAACGAAGCAACAGCTGATAAGGCTTCAGTGAAAATGTCCCAAGCCCCATCTGAAAACAAAATGACATTGAAAAAAAGAACTATACAGTACATTTTGCATCTTAACTGGTATAGAGGCTTGCTTTTTATACAGGCCAAATAGTTCAATTCACGAGGCGAGTAATCTCTAGATTTGCACTAGGAGGTCGCCGGCTCGAGTCACGTATGCAGACCGTGGGCTTTTTGCACTCCAATGCGGAAAGGCTGGCGTCCGATGAGTTGGGGGTGGTGTCCTTTGCCTATATGGTGTATGTGAGCAACAAATTCATTTATTTTAAACAGAACACCCTATATGTTATTGTATATTTGGATTCGCCGTTGAATTTGAAGTTAACTTCGTCTAAACCACAGTGTTCTAATTTCAACCATTTCTGCGTTTCCGTTATTTTAAGTGAATTTTCTATAAAAAAATCACTAACGAGGAGATCCCGACTTTTGAATTTGGACAAAATTTCTTTAAATGAGCGCAAACTAGGACCCCTAAAACCCATATCTGGGGTCAGTTTCAATATATATATATATATATATATATATATATATATATATATATATATATATATATATATATATATATATATATATATATATATATATATATATATATATATATCACACCGATAACTCAAAAAATAATGGACCAATGTTGATCAAATTTGCAAGTCGCTTGGATAAGTTTGTTAGCCAGGAAAATCTGCCCAGGTTTTCCCGAAAAGATTTGTGTTTTCTTTCCGAAAAAAATTATATATCCGGACATAACAAAGTAAGGCAAACCAAATTTGATACACGTGTTTGTATCATAAATAGTGACCCACGTACCAAAATCTAGGTCTGTAAGTTAAAACACAAAAAAGTTATTGGCATCTAAAAAAATGGCGTTTTCCTCAAAATGTCAAAGTCGCGATTTTAAACGTCAAAATTTGATACATTTAGGCAAAGAACCTGAAACAAAAGCGGATTGTGTAAAGAAAATATCACAAGAAGAGTGTTCTGCAAACCCTTAAGTTTAAGCTTTAACCGCCACTGTTCTTCATTTTACTAAAATGTTTACAGAAACTTTTCAAATAGACCCTTGCTCTGATGCTTTGGCTGTAGGCCTGATTAAATTGATGCTTTGGCTGTAGCTTTAGTTAGATTTATGGTTTAACGGTATTTCAGCTAATTTTCCTAGAAAAAATTCGTTAAAGAGGAGACCGCGACTTTTCAATTTTAAAAAGATTTCTTCAAATGAACGCGAAGTAGGCCTCCTAGAATCTATATCCTGGTTTACTTTCGATTTTTATATGTTTATATATATATATATATATATATATATATATATATATATATATATATATATATATATATATATATATATATATATATATATATATATATATATATATATATATATATATATATATATATATATATATATATATATATATATATATAGGTATCACACCGATAATCAAAAAATAAAGGGCCGATTTTGACAAAATTTGGGGAATACCTTTCTTTTGTAAGTGGCTTGGATAAGTTCGTTAACCAGGAAAATCGGCCGAGGTTTTCACGGAAAATTTTGTGTTTTCTTTAGAAAGAAATCATATCTCCGGAAATAACAAGGTAAGGGCAACCAAATTTGGTGCATCGTTTATATCGCTATAGCTAAATTACCTACCTAAATTTAGCGCCGTAAGTCAAAAGACAAAAAAAGTTATAGGCATTAAAAGAATTGGGGTTTTCCTCAAAACGTCAAGTGACAATTTAAAACGTCAAAATTGGCAACATTTAGCAAAGAACTTGAATCTAATACGGGCTATGGAAAGAAAATGTCTCAAGAAGAATGTTTTACAAACCCTAAAGTCTTAGTTTCAACCGTCATTGTCCTTCATTTTACTAAAATGTTTCCAGAAAATTCATTTCAAATAGACCCTTTCTCTGATGCTTGGCAGTAGTCTTAGCTATAGAGTTTATCGTTTAATGGTATATAACTTTTGTCGAATTTTCGTAAAAAATCAATAAAGCTCAATATATCCGTTATTCTACAATATATGAAAAAAATTGTATACATTAATTATAGGGTGACCTGAGCTACATCTTAAAAAAATTTGTATACAATAACAGGATGGCCCAGAAGTCGTTGGTGATACAAATAATTTTTTTAGTCGAACACGCATTATGTCATTACATTTTTGCATTTTCCATCGAAATAGAATGCATGTTTGTAAGTACAGAAATTCTGGACGCAGAAAGTGCGTTATGGTAGCGAATTTTTATTAAATACTTCATATTTGAAAAGCTCAATTTGCTATTAACGTATAAGGTTGACCAAGAAACGGATTTTTTCGGTTACACTTTAAGTTTACTTTCGGAAATTTTTGTACGTTTTCAAACAATACAGTTATCTTGATGAAACATGGCACATTGTTTCTACTATATACGTTATACTGGTAATAAAATTTGATTCCTGCTTTGTGAAAAAAAAACCATACATATTTGCTATTAAAAACCTTTTTATAAAAATTCACTACCATAACGCACTTGCCGAGTCTCGAACTTTTATCTGTTTGCACATATACAAGGTGACGCATTTCTGGAGTAAAGCTAACTATAATTGTTATTATACAAGATAGGAGAAAAAATTGTATATGTTACTTATAGGTGTCTTAAGCTGCATCTTGTAAAAATATTTTGACAATTACAGGCTGGTCCATAAGTCGTTGGTTATCCCTACAATCGTTTTTTTTTCAAACACCCTTATAATGTGATGCACATTTGTAAGAAAAAAAATCCAGACGCTGTAAGTACGTTTTGGTAGAGAATTTTCATTAAATCCTTCAAATTTCAGTAGCTCAATTTTCTATTAAGCTAAGATTTGTTGGCTAGGAAAACAGTTTTCTCGGAAACAATTAAAGTTTATTCTCGGAAAATTTCTGTACATTTTCAAACAATAAGCAATTTTGATAAAATATGATACATTGTTTATACTATGTAGGTTCTACCTGTAACCTGATTAATGCCTGCATGCATTAGAGAAACAAACTTGCAATTTAAAATATTTTTATGAAAATTCACTTCCATAACGCACTGCTGCATCCAGACGTTTTACGTATCAACAACTTCATAGAGACTACGGTACCTACCAAACGATAATTTCTAGAAATCTAAAACTTGCTGATATTATTTCAAAAACATATACACTAATGGAAATTTTTCCGAAAATATATACAGCTTGTTCATAAATCGATATTGAATTTGGTATTAGAAAATATCGAAAACTCACAATTCTTAAATGAAACAGCCTGTACTTTATAACACTATTTGATGGTAAATTAAATGTCTATTGAACTGCTATAGGTTTCCCTACACCTATTTAGCATTGCTTTTGAACAAATCATGCTTCTATACATTTCACCGAATTGAATAAGGTAAAGGTAAGATGCTTACTGGCAATTAGGCCATTGCTGACCCTTTTTGCTCATCTAAACTAACCTACCCTCCACCTTGAGCTCGATCTCAACGACGACAGTGATTTTGAAAAATCATCCGGCGCCGGTGAGGCTCGAACCGTCGTCCACCGAGTCCGTATTGGAAAGTCTGAATCGACTTTCCCGCACGGCCACGGAGGCGCTTACCGAATTGATTAAGTACTTCACTTAAGTTTCACAAAGTTTTTTTTTATAAATACAGTTTGTGTAAATTTCGCCCCTTATTATTTTACGGAATATCGGACGAACATCTCGCAAAAATGATATGCCTTACCTGAGAAGGAAAAAAATTGCACAACAGGGTGAAAATTAGGGCCAGTAATAATAAACGAATCTATAATACTGGTGTTTCTTCGGTATCACAATTTTAAATACCGGTATCCAAGCACTGGTG
This sequence comes from Tillus elongatus, assembly GCA_964006375.1. NCBI lineage: Eukaryota > Metazoa > Arthropoda > Insecta > Coleoptera > Cleridae > Tillus > Tillus elongatus. The sequence goes on along the minus strand of OZ023262.1, from coordinate 186,267,485 downwards.
AAAATGATAAATAAGGAAGATTATTAGTTACCAATCAAACTTTAATATGTTATTTAATCGTGAAAACAAACATACTACCTTAAATAAGGTGTTCAATGTGATTGCCATTCTGTTATAAACACTTTAGAATTCTGTAATGAACGGCGTTATTCGTCATTTTCCTCAACTTATTGACAGGCAAGCTTTTTATACAGGCCACTACCCTGTTTAGTTAATCATCCTCCGTATCAACTGAACTATATATACGTTGTTTTTTATGTAGCTCCCACAGGTATAATTCTATTGGAGTCAGATCAGGTGATCTTCCTGGCCCAAACCAGTGATCGTCAAACATACGTGATATTTATTTACTTACTAATGTAGTTGAATGCGAAGGAGTCATATCCATGTGATGCCAGCAATCTCTGAAAGCGCTTAGTGGCAAACTCAAAAAAAAGGAATAACAGTATTTCTCAGTATGTGCAGCTTTCCTTTAGTGTTTAAATTATATATATATATATATATATATATATATATATATATATATATATATATATATATATATATATATATATATATATATATATATATATATATAATGCTACTTTATTAAACATAACCGTTATGAAAAAATTGAATGAGAAATTCACTTGAAAATGTTAATTTTCTGTGAGGATTTTTATCTTCACAGTAGTGCATATTCCTTTTGTTATAAACGCCATGACTTGCGAATTTCGACTCATTTGTCCATATGATTTTGGAGAGGAAAGTTTGGTATTCTTAGAGTTGAGTGACTACGAACTTGCAAAACTCCATACGCTTAAGTATCGCCTGCATAAAGTTCTTGTACAGGTATCTCCGAGTACGGACGATATTTTTTTGCCTACTTAGGATCCTCTGTGTTGGCGAATAGATAATTCCTAAGTCAGCCTAGCTTGTTCATATTGATGATTGCGGACGAGCCCCAAAATGAGCTAGAGCCTTGACTTCACTGGTTTCATCGTTGGTCATTGGATGTGGCACCTTTTTAGCGGTATTGAGATTCAAGCATAGAAATTTTGCTTCAATACGCTTGAATTTAGTCTCGTTCATGGCTGGTCAGTCTGAATTTATGTTGTTAAAAGTGCGGCAAGGTCTGCATATAAGTTTACCACATTCGCCATCAATATAAAATAAATCTTAATTTACTACATACAGACTTGGAGACTACTTCTCTGGCTTCACTGTTGGTTTTTGTAGGTAAAGGACGTAGCCAGGGTGTGAGCTAACTGGAGCAAGTGCCCCAAAAATCAATGAAATCTTAAATTACTGAATTTGTATATCTTACAACTGACTATTCATTTTCGACAAGGATACTTTTACAACATCTGTATAGTAGCTTCACAATTATAATTTAATATAGAAATGCCATCATTTGACAGTTTGTTCATAATTTTTCCACAGCAATCTTATCGGGAGTTTTTATTGAAGATGATTAAGTTATTAATTAAAAAACTAAATTAGGTAGGTATAGGTACTAGCGAATATCTTTCAGGTAATACTCGTCTTATAATTTATTCTCTGTGAAAACTTCGCGCAGTAAAGTAATAAGTAGTAAAATTTACACTAGCTGTATTTAGAGAAAAAGTTTGGGAAGCTTAAGTGTAAATTTAATTAATTCGGTCAAATTTATAAAAGCATGATTCATTTGAAAGCTATGCTAGATATGTATAGAAAAACCTCATACAGTTCAATAGACATTTCATTTTGCCAATAAATAGTGTTGTAAAATACAGGGTGAATTGTGAAATTTTCCTGATTTTCTGATACCAAAATAAAGGTCAATTTATAAACACCCTGTATATATCTTCAGAAAAAAAAATACCATTAGGGTAGATACTTTGATGTTTTTCTAATAAAGTTTGATAGATACCCTGGCCTCTATGAAGTTGATACGTCAAAAATAATGGAAATTCACGAATATCTTTCCTACTGCCAGTTTGGAAGTTTTTAACTGACCAGTTGTGTGAATCACCCTGTATATATATTTGTCTGTCACCACGATAACTCAACGAATAAATAACCGATCTTAATGAAACGCCGCACGCGTATTTCTTTGGTGGACTGGGACTAGTTTGTTAGCAATAACAATCCGACCAGTTTCTTCGGGCAAATATTGGGTTTTCTTTCCGAAAAATTTTGCACCAAAAATAGCAAAGATATTTTAATTAATTTAGTACGCAAGTTGCTTGTGTATAGCACATACCACGTACTAAATTCACTCCTCTGGCTTTAAATAAAAAAAGTTAGAGGCATTTCAGACAAAAGCAATCGCACTGGAAGTCAAAGGAGGTATAAGGACCAAAGTAATATATGTCATTAACAAAATGTATTACATATTACAAATTAAACTTTTTTTGTGCAGAAAGGTCAAAAATTACATAAAAATGCTTTAAAATGACTTTTATTTTAGAAACGTGAATCTTGCTATATGAATCGTCAAAATTGGTGATTTTGACATTCTAAAGCGAAGGCAGGTTTTGGACAATTAGCATTGCAAGAAGTGTGCTTAAGAGGGACTTACATTTCTGTGTCGATAGCTGCTGTCCTTTATTTGACTAAACTATTTGCAAAAAAATTACTTGAAATAGAGCCCTTTCTGCTATTTTACAGCAGAGTTTGGGACTTAAATCTTTATTTATTTTTTTTTCATTAAGAAAATAAATTTGAAACAATTTATCTCTTAGGCCAGTAAATCGATAAACGGACAAGCTATACACGACTTGTAGTAATATTTCAGATGCAGCAAGTGCGTTATGGTAGCGGCTTTTCATTCACGTTTTTCAAATATATATAAACACATTTTTTTCTAAGACAATAGAATCCAACTCTCGCACGTAACGAAACCTTTATAGAGGCAACATCTGTACAAAATTTGATCAAACCAAATTTAGTGTTTTTGGGGATAGATTTTTTTTACTTTTCGAGAATTTTTCGTATTTGAAAGACTTTTATGCAAATTCGCTACTACAACGCACTTGCTCCTTCCAGACTTTTTTTACTTACACCTAAGTGAAATGTATAAGCCATATACAATTGGCGATGCAGTCAATAGACAATATAACAGATAACATAGAACTTTGGTTCGATAGGTTTTCGAATTCAATTGTTCATTTTCAGGTGGCCAAAGCAAGTGATAGTATAAAAAACGTCTTGAGTTTTTTAGTATATATATCTCTTGATTTTGAATTGTCATATTAACAGATACAACACTGGTATGAGGTAAAACAAGTTAAGTTGTTTGCTTTATATACCATTTTTATACAAATCAATAATCCCTATTATAAGGAAAATTGGTTAAAACTAATGGTCCCCCGGCAATTAGAAATAATATTTTGTGATGTAGCCTTTCATTATTTGCTATTAATCCTCTAATATTGTAGAGGAATTATAGCAGACCAACAAAGCAAAGTATATTTTTAAATCAAAGAGCCCAAACGCAACAAACAGATTTTAATCCAATTCTTTTGTGATTATCGATGTTTAAAGGTTATATTAATTATTATGTTATAAAATCATTAGGTATTTCTATCAAATTATGAGTTCTGACTTAGACCCTCGGTGGTTCAGTGGTAAGAACGTGTGCCTCTGAACCGAAGGGTACTGGGTTCGATCCCAGGCTACTCGTTTCACTTTTTCAGTACATACTGTACAATTAACATCAACCGAGGTTATGGCATTGTATTTGAGCAAGTTGAATGTCTGCACGTTCCGCCCTTCGGAGGGGGCGTAAAACCGTCAGTCCCGTGTCCATGCGATGTTGGGCACGTTAAAGACCTTCTTTTTATAGAGCACTACTTCTACAATACGCGCGAAGTAAAACAGGCACAGATGACGCACCTTTTTTTTTTAAATTGATGAAAGTGCTTGCAGTAATTTAATTTAAATGAATTTTTATAGAAATGATTTATATATATATATATATATATATATATATATATATATATATATATATATATATATATATATATATATATATATTATTATTTTATAAGGGTGAACTATATACCGAGTGTCTAGCGGGGAACTCACACGATACATATTTCAGGAATTTCTAAACTTTTTTTCTGACACTGTTCACATGTAACAAGCAGAATGCGATCTCTTTAAGTAAAATATCCTGACAGTTCTGCCACTTCCGTTTAAACCAAAATTTGCCACAATCTTCGTTAACTTAAGTAGAATATCCCCTTTTTTATCATTGTAATCGATAGACTATCAAATTCGAATGTGACTTATTTAAACATACCATATGAATAAATATTAAGATTCATATTTTTATAGTAAAAATAGACATCTAAACCGATTAGCCCCCAAATAAAACTTTAAGTTGCCTAACAGTCAGTAAAATGAATGTTCGGCAAGAAACATATTTATTATATAAATATACGAAGTAACACAAGTTTATCATTTAAAAAAGAACAAAATGCCAAGGATAATACGGCGAATTTGGCAATCTCTTCCATGTTCTATGGCTGAGGCGACTACACTTTATATATATATATATATATATATATATATATATATATATATATATATATATATATATATATATATATATATATATATATATATATATATATATAAATTGGACTGACCTCGGATATGTGTTCTAGGGGGCCTAGTTCGCGCTCATTTGAAGCATTTTTTTTAGTTCAAAACTTGCGACTTTTCATTAGTGAATGTTTTTAAGAAAATGCACTTAAAAATCAACTAACATTAACGAATACTTCAAGTATACCTGGAGAAACCCAATTCACCATGACATATTTTTAAAGACCTAACGGTCGTTTCACTAACAAAGTTCGTAAATCACGTACCAAAATTTAGATCTGTAAGTTACGAGACAAAAAAGTTATAGGCGTTTAAAGAAAGCTTTGGGGTTTTCCTCAAAACGTCTAAGTCGCGATTTGAAACGTCAAAATTGGCAAGATTTAGGCAAACAACCTGAAACTAATACGGTTCATGTAGGGAAAATATCACGAGAATAATGTTTTAGAAACCCTGAAGTCCCAGCTTCAACCATCATTGTCCTTCATGTTACTAAAATACTTCCAGAAAACTCATTGCAAATAGACCCTTTCTCTATTGCTTTGGCAGTAGTTTTATCTATAGAGTTTATCGTTTAGTGGTATACAATTTTTAAGATTTGCTGGTATTGAATGAATACGAAGTCACCTAATGTCAGTTTCAATATGAATGGAGTCTGCTTTGAAAACATTCCCGGTAAACAAGATCATGTGGCATCAGTTTTGACAGATGATAGTTTATTGTGATTTTACTTGCGAAATAGTCCAGCTCAATTATAAGATAAGACGAATAATAATAATGATAATAATTTTGGAGACACTGTAAATTCAAAAAAAAAAAAATGCTGTAGGAACTTGTGGTACTAATTTTTCGAGTAGTATAACTCCCTGAAATTATATATATATATATATATATATATATATATATATATATATATATATATACATATATATATATATATATATATATATATATATATATATATATATATATATATATATATATATATATATATATATATATATATATATATATATATATATATATATATATCTTTTACCTTACCCCATAGGCCAGCGTCCCAACCTGAGGACGAATTAAATGTGCCAACCAATATATTATATTATTATACAGAAGTTTATAAAATTAACAATTGAATATCGTATTGTTGTCGGACTGTGCAAAATTCTATCATCGTATAATGTCGCAAAATAAATTAAATTTAGATTACAACATTGAAACATATACCTACTATTAATTAATTTTAATTTAAATAATTTGTTTAATAACACCTGCACCTAGAAATGTCACTGTTTTGTATTATTATGAGGATTTCTTTTATTTTAAATGCTATATGACCAGCGCCATCTATTAGGAAATAGTGTAAATTATAAACAGGATTCGACAATATTTAGCAAGACGTCGTGTGTTGCCTTAACGCTGATACCTGTTATAATATATCACAACTTAAACTATACAATATACAATTTAATAATTTTATATGAAAATTGCTCCTTCTAATTTGTTACTCAATATTTACAAGTAATAAATACGATTTCACAGCAGTAGTTTTGAGCGAAATAGGAGACCGTGTGAGTTATTAAGGTATATACCCAATGAAGTGGTATATTAAAACTAAAAAATTGAATCTCTTTTTGTTCGCCTTTAAAATTCTAGGCTTAAGCCGTCTCTATTAGGGAATTTTCTTTAAAAAATCACTATTGAGGAGATCCCGACCTTTGAATTTTGAAAAAAGTTCTTCAAATGAGCTCTAATTAGGCGCCCTAGAACACATATCCGGGATCAGTTTACCAATTTTTATTAGTTTATATATATATATATATATATATATATATATATATATATATATATATATATATATATATATATATATATATAGTTATCACACGGATAACTCAAAAAAATAATGGGTCGATTTTGATCAAATTTCGTTAGTACCTTCCTCTTGCAAGTGGCTTGGACACATTCGTTAGCCAGGAAAATCTGCCCAGGTTTTCCCGAAAAATTTTGTGTTTTCTTTCGGAAAAACATTTATCTCCAGAAATAAGAAAGTAAGGGCAATCAAATTTGGCACGCATATTTTTATTATAAAGAACGAACCAGGTACCAATTTAGCTCTACAAGTTTAAAGACAAAAAGTTGATGGGCGGTTAAGGAATTTGGAGTTGTCCTCAAAACGTCGAAGTCGCGATCTGAAACGTCAAAATTCGCAACATTTAGGCAAATAACCTAAAACAATTACGTATTATGTTAGGAAAATGTCGCAAGAAGAGTGTTCTGCAAACTCTTGAGTTTCCGCTTGAACTGTCATTGTCCTTTACAAAAATGTTTACAGAAAATTCTTTTCAAATAGACGGTTTCTCTGATGCTTTGGCTGTAGGTTTAGTTAAGTTGGTGCTTTGGCTGTATGTTTTGTTAAGTGTTTGGTTTAACGGTCTATAACTTTTAGGTAATTTTCATAGAAAAAATTCGTTAATGAGGAGACCGCGACTTTTGAATTCTAAAAAGATTTCTTCAAATGAACACAAACTAGGCCCCCTAGAATGCATATCCGGGTTTATTTCAGTTTCCATCTGTTTACATATATACATTTTGACGCATTTCTAAGGTAAGGCTCAACATAATTGTTATTATACAAGATACGAGAAGAAAAGTTAATTATAGGGTGTCTTAGCTGCATCTTATAAAAATATTTTGACAATCAGAGGCTGGTCTATATGTTGTTGGTGACCCCTAAAATTATTTTTTCGAACACCCTTATTATATTTAATTTCTACATTTTTTATTGAAATATGATCCGTGTTTGCAAGAAAAAATCGAGACTCAGTAAGTGCGTTTTGATAGCGAATTTTCAGTAAATTCTTCAAATTTCAATAAATCCTAGGAAACCAACACTTTATGTTTATTTTCGGAAAATTTTTGTAAATTTTCGAACAATAAGCAATTTTGATAAAATATGGTACATTGTTTCTACTATATAGGTTATACCGGTAACCAGATTGATGCCTGCTTGCATTAGAGACACATATTTGCTATTAAAAATATTTTAATGAATATTCAGTTCCATAACGCACTTGCTGCGTCCAGACTTTTGTAAGAATTGTCTACCAAATAGATACATAAATGCTTTCTCTCTAGCTTCAGTTACAATGTACATTTGAAATATGTGCTTTACAGATAACGTGACAAGTTGTTGAGCAGCAGCAGGGAGCAGCTAAGTAGGTTAAAAAGTTGTTGCCAAGTACTGCTACCCAAGAGGTGACAGGAAGCCATCGGAAAAGTCTCGATGGCTGTGTATAGGATTAAAGGAAGACGATCTTTTGAAGTTTCTCACGCGATTTTTAATTACAAATTTTGATGTAGGCTTAAGAAAAAACTTTGGACGCAACAAGTGCGTTAGGGTAACGAATTGTCATAGAAATGATCTAAGAAGTTTTTTACGAGGGTTGTAAATCCGTCAAGAAAAATAATATTTGTCTGTAATATAAATTTTGTTTAACACACGAATATTTTGGTCTTGTTCCTTGTGCCCTCCTGTGACTTCCACTGGTACCAATACTTTCTTCTTTATTAAATGCCTATAACTTTTTTCCCTTGAATTAAGATATCTAGATTTTGACACATAATATTTTTATAGCATAAACACGCCTGCCAAATTTAGTTGTCATAGTTTTGTTATTTTCAGAGACGTAAGGAATCCCAACATTTTCCCCAAAACAACTGGTCAGATTCCCTTGGCTCACGAACTTAGTATGTGACCAACAACAGACGTTAGCATCTGAGGCCATCCACAATTACACTCACCACTACTCATGTATATATATATATATATATATATATATATATATATATATATATATATATATATATATATATCTAGTATTTAGTTTTTGTGACAGTAATATTGTTATTTACTTCAAAAATTTTGGGACAGCTGTCAGCTACAACATGGAAAGAAAACAGTTTACAATTTACATAGAAAATATACAAAGGTTTAAAATACTTACATATAACGCGAGTTTTACTTCAACTAATTATTGAATAACAAACATGAAAAAAAAGTTTTTGATAATTTGACTGAAGTAGATAAGAGTCACACTGTCATATGTAGCTAACTATTGTGTGTTTGAATTTGTTTTTTTTTGTTTTTGTCTAGGAAATATAAATATGGTTAGTGATTTCTAAAATTATTATCTTTCATTAAGTTTATTCAATTGTCGTTAAAAGTAATTTCAAAAACTTCTAAACACATTCTTTTATTATTTAAGGTTTCACAATGTAAAATAGAAACATTACTAAAATTTATATTGTGGCCATTATGTCGAGATTATGTTCATACAGACCACAAGTTCTTTTTTGTAAACGTATATTTAAGGACTCTGCTTGTTTGGCCAATGTATTTTAAACCACAATTACTCCATGTATTACAATATACCCTTCCAGACACTTTGGAAATTTCATCCTTACTTTTGAGTTTACTGGAAATATTATTAATTGTTTTTGAATATCGCATAAAATTGACCTGACCTGACCTTGACAGACAACACCCATATAACTTCGAGTTCGGAAACATCAAACTTTTTTTTACATATCGATCCCATACATTAAGAATATTTCCAATAGGTTAAAATTTATATTTAAAGATGACAACCTTAAAATAACGTTTCCATATTCAAAAATAATTAATAACATTTTCAGTAAACTCAAAAGTAAGGATAAAATTTCCAAAGCGTCTGGAGTAGTATATTGTATTCCATGTAGTAATTGTAGTGTGAAATACATTGGCCAAACAAGCAGAGTCCTTAAAGATAGATTAGCACAGCACAAAAGTGACATACGTTTTCAAAAAAGAACTTGCGCTCTGTCTGAACATAATTCAGGGGTGATTATTCTGGCGAACGTGCGAGCCATTCTATCAAACCTTTCTCTCAACCCACCGATTTGGAAATCTGTCGTCGAGATATTGTCAAAGCGTACTGGGGAGGAGCTCCACCCTGCTGAAATATCAACTAGGCTTCGAGATAATGCTCCCCATTCTCGATAATAACAGTCAACGTTGGATACATTGTGTTTTCCAACAATTGCGGGTACATATTTCTCGTCAGAGAACCAGGTAAGAAAAAGGAGCAGCAAGATGGTCACCAAAAATTCCAACCCAAACATTGAGCTTTTCCGAGTGTCGTGTATGAATGTCGTAAAATACCCAAACATTGAGTTTTTCCGGGTGTTGTGTATGAATGTCGTAAAATAATTCGGGATTAGAATCGGCAGAATAGCGACAATTATGGCGATCTGCGGTACGGTTCAGAAAAACGAAAACTCATACGAAAAGCAGGTTTTAAAATAAAAATTGGGATCATTCAACACTTGTTCACATATTACTTCACAAAAGCCCAGACGGCAGTCAAAGTCCTCTTCATTGAGTTCGTGTGCAACATCTTCCACCCACACGAAATCCATCGATTTTGTGTGGGTGGAATCGCTGACGCTTCAAAATGTTGGCCTAAAACCAAATTTACTTGCCAATTGCCTCGAACTCGTTCTGGGATTCAAAATAATATGACCAAGAACCGTCACTTCTACCGCTTCACTTCCTTTAGCGCTTTGCTTTTTATTACAAACAGATCCGGTCTCTTAAATTTTTTGCCACCAACTCCAAAATAGACTTTTAATTAACATGCTTATCTTAATGTTATTGGTTAAAAAATTCTGCTATTCTTTTAGCAAAATGATTATTTGCATAAAAAAGTGATATCATTTTCACCCTCTGTGCAATCGAGTGAACCATTTTGTTGAATAACTGCACAAGCAAGGATCACCTGATAGGTGAATAAAATAAAAATCACTCGTACACTCAGATTTCGTGGCAAGTAAAGAAACGAAGAGCACACTTCAATGTTTATTAGTAAGAATAAAAACATTATTAATTCTCACTTTTTCGTAAGTGATAATTAGATAAAACAATCAAAAAAACGCGACGATATTTGTAGCAAATTTAATAAAATCCTTCTCATCCTCAAAAGTCAATTTTTTAAAACCCACTGCTTTAAATTTAAGAATAGGACACCGTTGAAAAGAGATTTGCATCAGCTCTAAAATGATGTCCTACTTGGCACTCCTTCATATTTTAGATTTTAGAGGTGAATCACCCAACCGCTTAAAGGTTGGTGTTGCGATGTTGAAAATAAGGCTCAAAGTCTTCACCTTTGAAAGCAAAATTTAACTTTTTAAGCGATTTTCAATAAAATCACGAAAGTGCCCTAAAACCCATCTGATTTGTTTTCAAGTGCCCCTTCTATATGTATATACATTTTGGCGGCATCGAATTGAAATTTACAGGGCTAAAATAAAATTTTCTGCTCTATGCAATAAAGCTAATAGGGACACCAGTCAGTTTTCGGTTTAATCGCAAGTCATCTCAACTTGGTTACTTTAAATGGAATATCCTATATATTGTTATATATTTGGATACAGCGTTTCCTCACAAATACACTTATATGAAGCAGTGGCGTCTCCTGACCAAAATGTTCGGGTGTGCGGTAACGAGTTGCTGTTAGTGGTGGTTTTAAAAATTATTAACACTAAATGTACATATATATATATATATATATATATATATATATATATATATATATATATATATATATATATATATATATATTCGACCTATATGGGAATGATACGTAGATAAATAGATAAATTTCCCACTGCAACACTAACAAATTAAAAAGTCACTTAAAACTTTAAAACACGAAAAGAACATGGAATTATTATCAAGCTTTTCTCTTCACACAAATTTGTGTTAGCGTTAGCACTGTCCGGAACGGGGTGAAAACTGTAAACATTAAAAGTAGTTCAATGTTAATATGGTACTAAATAATAAAATGTGTAAAAATCCTGGATGCAGCAAGTGCGTTATGGTAGTGAATGTTCATAGAAATGATCTGGCACAAAATATTTTATTATAACTTTTTTATCTTGCAACATAGACATCTAAATTTTGGTGTGTAGTTTAATTTTTATATCGTAAACCTACCTATCAAATTTGGTTATCTTATCTTTTTTATTTTTTGAGATACAAATTTTTTTCGAATAAAAACTCAAAATTTTCCCGGAAAAACTCGTCAGATTTTCCTGACTAACGAAATTATCCAAAACATTTACAGAAGGAAGGTACATGCCAAATTTTATCAAAATCGGCCGATTATATTTTGAGTTATCGGTGTGATACCTATGTATATATTTATATATATATATATATATATATATATATATATATATATATATATATATATATATATATATATATATATATATATATATATATATATGTATATATATATGTATATATATATATATATATATATATATATATATATATATATATATATATATATATATATATATATAGTTTATAGTTTATTGTTATATAAATAGTACAAAGCATCTTACAAATAAGTCTAAACTTGTGGCTGCAAATGATGCAATTTTGACTACATTTTAATCTAAATGTCAATTGTTCTAAAATTCTGTCATCTGATTTCTAATCTCCAAAATTACCTCACCTCATTATGTACCATTACAATTTCTAGAAATATGGATGGTACTTGAAATCAGTTTCTTCATTTTAATCAAAAATTTCTATATTTTAAAACTTGACTCAAATTAAATTCTTATATATAAAAATTGAAACTGACCCCGGATATGGGTTCTAGGGGTCCTAGTTCGCGCTCATTTGCAAACAATTTTTCAAAATTCAAAAGTCGAGATCTTCCCATTAGTGAATTTTTTCTACGAAAATTAACTAAAATGTATTATAGTCTTTAATTCTAGAATACTGTGGTCCAGGCAAGCGCAGTTGTAATGTTTGTAAATAATGCTATCACAACGTTTGTTAAACCGGCGTTCCATTCATTTGTCTTGAGCGGTATTTTTACCGCTCACTGCAGTGTTAAAAGCAATGGTATTTCCTTACTATTTTAAACACATGGGTGGGGGACTGCATTGTATACCAATACAGCTCTGTCGAGTGAAGTTGTTCGGAAATAACAACCCACACCTAACCCGACCCGAATTCATTCCCAGTTGCTATTGACCTACTCATATTTTCTGAATGAAGACGTGGTGCCGACTTCATTCCAAGTCACTATTAACCGACTATTTATGAAATCAAATAAGTAAATTAAATCGATTGTCATAACATATGTAGTGTATTAAGACTAAGGGAAAAAGAAATAAAACATATTTAACTGTGCACATTTTAATTATATTTTAGGGTGTGCGGCGCACACCTAGCTCACTAGGAGAAATCGCCACTGATATGAAGTTTCATGGCTTTATGTTCGCCAACAACGGAGATATTTGAAAAACATTTCTAGATATAGACACCTATGGAAATTAAACAACAAACACATTTGTACGATTTAAATTTGACAGTTCCGATATTTTAATTGTGTGCGCATTATTGTTGATGAATGTGATTGTTTTATAATAGTTATAACTATGGTATGTTTCATATCATTGCGGTACACAGTAGATGTGAAGTCTCAGTTTGGATGATATGAAATATGATTACCTTGGAGGGGAAAATTGACACGTGTAATCTGTGCACAGATATAAATGAAATATTTGATGCTTTTTTTATGCTTTGTTATGGTCTTTTGAAGTATCATGTCCAGCAAGAAAAATAACTGTTAATACCAGCTACAATACAAAGCATAAACTACGATTTTCAGAGACTTTAAAAAATAAACTTGACGATCTAAGAGGTTTAAAGGTGTTGAGAAAGATTGGAAATAATGAAGAAATTAAACAAATCTATCAGACCTTAAAAAAGGAAATAAAAGAAAAAGTGAGGATAACAAAACAAGAATACTTTCTAAACGCTGTCGAAAATGCAGCCAACAAAACGAAAAAGCTATGGGAAATTGTAGGAGATAAAAGCCTGGACGCAGCAAGTGCGTTATGGTAGTGAATTTTCATAGAAATGATCTGGCACAAAATATTTTATTATAACTTTTTTTTCTTGTAACATAGAAATCTAAATTTTTGAGTATAGTTTACTTTTTATATCGTAAACCTACCTACCAAATTTGGTTGTCATAGATTTTTTATTTTTTAAGATAAAATTTTTTTTCAAATTAAAACTCAAAATTTTTCCGGAAAACCTCGTCCGATTTTTTTGATTAACTAACATGTCAAAGCAATTTATAAAAGGAAGGTACGTAGCAAATTTTTTCAAAATGAGCCTATTATTCTTTGAGATAAAAATTATTTACGAATGAAAACTCAAAATTTTCCCGGAAAACCTCGTCAGATTTTCCTGAATAACAAACTTTCTAAAGCTATTTACAAAAGAAAGGTACATGCGAAATTTTATTAAAATCGGCTTATAACTTTTTGAGATAAGAATTTTTTTCGAATGAAAACTCAAAATTTTCTCGGAAAACCTCGTCCGATTTTCCTGACTAACGAACTTTTCCAAGCCATTTACAAAAGAAAGGTACATGCCAAATTTTATCAAAATCGGCCCATTATTTTTTGAGTTATCGGTGTGATACATATATATATATATATATATATATATATATATATATATATATATATATATATATATATATATATATATATATATATATATATATATATATATATATATATATATATATATATATATATATATACACATATAAAAATTGAAACTGACCCCGGATATGGGTTCTAGGGGTCCTAGATCGCGCTCATTTGAAGAAATTTTTTCAAAATTCAAAAGTCGAGATCTCCTCATTAGTGAATTTTTTCTAAGAAAATTTACTAAAATGGGTAGAGCCAAGGTTGTTAAAGAAATTGGTCACATAAAAGTAGGAGATAAACTAGTCAAGGACAATAAAGAAAAGTCAGACTTGTTTGCTAGGCATTTCACGACCACCGTAACAGAAAAATTAAATTCTCACTTTAGAGGTGGTATGTCGGGAAGCTGCACCACGAGAATTTACAATGATAAAACTTGTTTTATCTCGCCGGTAACGAAATAAGAGGTCATCGGTTTAATAAATAAGCTGCTTCGACGATATGCCAGTTTTAATAATAAAAAAATGTGCTAGTGAATTATCAGAGGCGTTAGCTGAGATAACAAATGCATGCATAAGACGAGGTCAGTTTCCAAGGGCACTAAAATTTTCAAAAATAATCGCAGATTTTAAAAAAGGAGACCCTGAAAATTTAGAAAACTATAGGCCCCTATCCGTTTTAAGCATACTATCGAAAATAATAGAGCGGCTAATATGTGACAAGATAATAATATTTTTAAATAGGTATCAAGTAATTACTTCTTCTCAGCATGGATTCAGACAAGGTTTCTCGACTGAAACAGCAGTGACTAGCTATATACAAGAGATAAATGATAAACTTGATCAAAACGAATGCGTCGTAACACTGTTTTTTGACCTATCATGTGCACTCGACCCCATGGATATAAAGTTTGTTTCTGATAAGCTGGTTATGCTGGGCATACGTGGGGTAGTAAATAGCCTTACAACCTCCTATTTCACGGACAGGCAATTATATGTCAAAGTTGGAGAGGCAGAATCGGATGCGTATAAATTGCTTCTTGGTACTCCACAGGGAAGTGTCTTTGACCCACTTGTATTTCTTTTATATGTCAACGATCTTCCAAATCACATAACTGGTGGTAGGGTATTTATGTATGCTAACGACACTTCGATTGTTGTGAGTGGTAGGACTGTGGGGGACGTTGAGCAAAAGCAAATTCGGTATTGCAGTGCTTTCAAGAATGGTGTTATAAAAACAGATTAATAATCAATTATCAAAAGACGGTCTATATGGAAACACATAACGTACACTTTAATGAGAAGCTCAAAAGTATTAATCTGCAGATAAATAATAAAGTTATAAGAAACGAAAGCTGTGTAAAATTTTTGGGCATAGATGTTGACAGTAGGATGACATTCAGCTTTTATGTATTTATTAATCTTAAAAACAGCCTTAACACCACAAACCTATTAAATATATATTATGCAATGGTGTATTCTCGTCTGTCCTACAACATAGTGGTCTGGGGCCAGGCAACAGAGATACATAGAGTTTTCGTTATTCAAAAGCGGATATTGAGAGTAATATTTAATCTGCCATACGGCCAGTCATGTCGTGATATTTTTTAAAAGAATGGGATTCTGACTGTGGCACCTATCTATTTCCTACGTTTACTAACGTATATACATAGAAACAGAGACTCGCATATAAAAAATTATGCATCACTATCACACTAGGAGAGAAGGGACGTTTCACTTAAAACTTTCTAGACATGAATTTTACAAGAAGTCACCAGTTTACTCTGGCTGTTATCTTTATAACAGATTACCAGAGAATCTTAAAGGGGACTCTTCGAATTGGTTTATAAAAAGTTTGAAGAGCTATCTACTGAAACATTGTTTTTATAGCATCAGTGAGTTTTTATCCATGACAAACTACAAAAAATTTTAATCTATATTTATGTGATGTTTGTTTCTGGCGGTGTGAATTGTTTTTTACATTTCGAAAATGCAATAATATACAGGGTGTTGCATGTAAAATAAAGAAGATGACGTCAACTTCCAGTATAATAGGAAGCGATGCGTAGAAGCCATTACTTTACTTAAGTAGGCGATGCCCAAAAAACACTGCTGCTACGAAAACTAGTGATGGGAAAAACAGTTATTTTCTGTTAACAGTTGAAGCCGTTAACGTTATTTAATAATAACCGTTGAAAATAACGGCTTCAGTTATTTTAAACTGGATAGTCGATCGATAGTATCCTACATTCCCAAAGCTGTGAGCGAGAGCGAGCACACTAGTATAAATGCATTGTATTTTTACCCCGTTATTTCACGTAGTGTATAAATCTCAAATTTTGTTGATATGAAAAGGAAACAAAGGGTTAAGAAATTATAATAAGCGTGTCGTAAATCTTTTGCCACTCTGAAGTGAAACTTTTAGAAATCAGAAAAGAGTCTTCTATAAGAATTTACTTAGATGTTTTAGGAATTATAAACTAGTCATTTCTCACAAATTTATTTTATCAGGGTCTTTACGTAAATGTCAATGCCACAGCAAGAATCAATAAATATCATTATTTATCACGCCTTGGGACGTTAGACGTTAGAAATTTTATTGCTACACAGGGAGTGATTCTAAGAACTCCATAACATATTGCAGCTAATAAAATTTCGGTAAAGAAACAGTATAAAAAATTGAGTTTGAGTTTTTAAAAAAAATTGGAAGATATATAGTATTAATTGTTTATTTACTTATTTTAATATTCGTTGCTTTAAAATTAGTTTCAAAAATTTCAAAGGGCTGTTACTTGGAGGAGAAGGGGTTTCAAGAAAAACTTAATAAAAAGACACCCCTTATTTTTCGCCAAGGAATCGCCCTGTAAAATTTTTCGCATCAATTTGGAAACACCCTGTATATATATATATATATATATATATATATATATATATATATATATATATATATATATATATATATATATATATATATATATATATATATATATATATATATATATATATATATATATATATATATATATATATATATATATATATATATATATATATATATATTCATTTAATTTTTTATATTGAAATGTATATAGATATTGAAAAATGTTGGATCATTATATTTTTTTAATCAATTTGATAACTATTATCAGACAAACGAAAATGACGTGTTAACTGTTTTCTTAGGTAATGTATATAAATTTAAATAAATAAGTACTTTAATTTCACGTGAAATAACCCTATTTTGCGTTGTCTATAGTGAAAGTAATAACACGTTTTTACAGAAATTCATCTTTTCACCCAACATTTTTTATTATTAAATATTTGGCTTTACATACTAGTGGGAAACTCAACTGTTTAAAAAATAACAGCTTCTCAGTTTAACAGAATAACTGTGTGTAGTAGTGTCCGTATGCCGTATCCCCATCAACAACCGGTTAAAGTTAAAATTAAAATTAAACCGTTTTATTGTACCGAAAATCCTACGTTCTTAAAGCTGTTAGCGAGAGCGAGCACACAGTATGAATAACATGTTTAGCATTCCGAATCTCAAGGCTATTCATCCCGTTAAATAGTTAAATAAACAGTTGCCGATAAAAACCGATGTTTATTCATCGAAGCCGAACTAGTTGCAGTGGAACTGAAACAGACACGACTCCGAATTCTAGTTTAGTGTAAAAAGCGTTATTTTTTAAGCTGCTATTTTTATAAATCCATAACTGGTGGTTACCGTTACGGCTCGGTAACCGTTTAAAAATAGCTGCCAGTTAAATAACGACCCATCATTAACGAAAACCCAACGAAACAAATTCCAAAATCAAATATTAAACATCATAAAAAAAAACACAAGACAATATTGAACCAAAAAGCAACACATTATTATAACAACAACCCTAAAGCACCACCAATGACAGGAATAATAAAAATACACAAAACGGGATACCCAATAAGACCACTCATCAACTTCAAAGATGCACCTTCATACAAAATAGCAAAGGAAATGGACCAAGTACTAAAACAAGAATCACAACTAGAAAACCAAATTAACATAAAAAACACCAAAGAACTAGTGCATAAACTAGAAAACATAAACATAAACAAAAACACAAGACTTGCCTCATTTGACATAACAAATATGTACACAAATATACCACTTAACAAAACTACAAATATAATCGAAAATAAAATGCAAAATAACAACAAAAAACAACAAATCAGCGAAATATTAAACATCATATTCAAACTAAATTACTTTGAGTTCAACGGAGAATACTACATCCAAGAAGACGGACTACCAATGGGATCTCCACTATCAAGCATCATGGCAGAAATATACATACAACAGTTAGAAGATAAAATCAACACCATCATAAAAGAGACAGACCCAAACATCAAATGGATAAGATACGTCGATAATATATTAATAATATACGACAATCAAAAAACCAACATAGACAATATCCTCTAAACAATAAACCAAATCAACAAAAACATAAAATTTACAATAGAAAAAGAATCAAGCAACACCATATACTTCCAAGACTTAACACTAATCAGAAAAGAAAACCAGATTGAATACAAAATATACAGAAAACCTACACAAACAGACATCACTATACCTAAACACTAACTCACATGATCTACAAAACCAATAACAAAATAATAAACAAAAAAAATAAAATCAAGAACACAACCAACATGAGTTAAACGGAATATATCAAATAGAATGTAACACATACAATAAAAAATATATAGGAATGACAAAAAAATCAATAGAAACAAGATTCAAGGTACATATAACAGCATTAAATAAAATCCACATACCTAGCTACAAATCAAACGTAGCTACACACATTCACAACACAAAACACCAAAAAACCAGACATCACGCAATTACAACTAATGAAACATGTTAAAGACCACAAAAAATGGAAATCTGGAAACAATACTACATTCAACAAACAAACAATAAGAAACAAGCACAAATCCAAATACAAACAATTATACAAAACCTAATAAAGGCCATACAAATAGACAAATTATCAAACCACAGTGATCAAGATAGGAGACCGATACACACGACACAGTCTGAAGGCAGAAGCAATCAGAGATCAGTAAACCGACCAATAGAAGCTCACGGCGCAAGCGCCACGTACAATCTCAGACGTAGACCACACAGGAGCGATAACAGTCAGTAGTATGCTGATGATGAACCGGGACGGTTCGAAACTGCAGTCCACGCAAACCAATAAGAAATCACAAACGTACAGCAAACAAATTATATATATATATATCTATATATATATATATATATATATATATATATATATATATATATATATATATATATATATATATATATATATATATATATATATATATATATATATATATACATGTGTTTAGCATGTAGCAAACTATTCTAAAATCTGCATACTAAGGCTTTAGTAGCAAACCACAGTTTTCTTAAGATTGGTGAGTTTATAAGTTGATAAGTACAATTTGGAGAACCCAATCCATCACAATACAGTTTTAGACCCGACGATCGTTTTGCTAACAAAGTTAGAGTCATCAAAGGGATGAATAAATAAATTACTTAATTAATCCCTTTGATGACGCTAACTTTGTTAACGAAACGATCGTCGGGTCTAAAAACTGTATTGTGATGGATAGGGTTCTCCAAATTGTACTTGTCAGTGCTCATCCCGGGTCCAATCTTCACTAATTTATAAGTAAGTAGTTTAATAGTTTATCTATACTTACATTACTTTATTGGCTTTAGCCACATTATAAAGAACTACATCAATGATAACCGCTATTTATTTAATTTAATTTATTTCAACTTCCATTTGCACGTTCATGAAACATGTCTAGAAGTAACATATAATTTTACATTAAATTAAAAGCTTCCTTCAGATAAAAGACAAGAAATGACTACATATATTTATATAACGACCCACCCTAAAACCTTATGCTTAGTGGAGAGTGCAAGTAATAAAGCAATAATTTACATATCTTACGTATCTAGAAAACAATTTCAAAAAGACAAGAAATTTAACACGAAAACATTACAGTAATCGATTTTGAGACATGCTGTAATTTCAGACTGATAAGATCCAAGGGTAATAGAAAGAACATGCAATGTTTAATGTTTTTTGTTGTGTACATTTTTATAAGATAAGAAAAAGTGGAACTCGCACTACACTAAATTAAAAATCATGCTGATTCTAAGGTCATATTTTCTTGTTATCCTTTTTAAAGTCTTTTTTGCAAATCTAACTACATTTCCTCAAGATCTTTCGGCTAGAGTTTCATTAATGCAATGTGCTAGAAAAATTATCGGTAAATATTTTACCGAAGATCCTATGATAATTGGTTTGCCAACAGCCAGTATACGTGAGGACAGAACGTCACTTGCTGTGTTCATGGATTTACTTCTTGGTGCACTTTTTAAGGAACACAGTAAATCGCTAATTGTATGGGACTTGCGGAAGCCAAGTTTGCGTAATATCCCAATGTTTGTAAAAATCTATAGTGTCCTTATTCAGTTTAGGTACGAAGATGAGCTTATTAGTAATTTAAATTTAATCCAGGAGGCGCCGACGATGAATCCCCATGCAAGATTCCTACTGGTATGTCTAACAAAGTTTGTCAACGTTACTAACACACTCGCTAACATATATGATGCACTATGGCATGTAAAAGTAACTATGGTGGTTGTACTTGTCGCTCATCCTGACAACAATTCAGTGTTCCAAATGTATACAAGTTACCCTTACAAGGAAGCTAATTGCAATAATATCAACAAAGAAGTCGAAGAAGTTGATACGTGTTTTAATGGACACTTTCAAAAAAACTCTTCTTTTTTCATTAATAATGTACCATCAAGGTTTAGTAAGTGTACATTAAAAATAGGTATAGTAAATTGGGCTCCATATGTAATGAATGTTCAGAATAACACATCTAGTAATGCACCAAAAGAAGAACAAACAAGTGAAGGTTTCGAGATTTTACTTTTGAATACTATAGCAACTAAAATGAATATAATATTAGAATATGTTTTAAGCGAAACCTGGGGAGGTATATTTCTGAATGGTACAGCAACAGAGACCTTTATCAATTTAAAACGAGAGGAAACCGATGTGGTTATTGGAGGTTTTGCTAACACTTTTGCGAGATCTATTTACTTCGATACTAGCACCACATACTATTTAGATTCACTAGTTTGGTGTGTTCCTCACGTGACTATACAGACTAGGCATATGTCTGGTAGCATAGATGTTTCTGTTTATTTTGTATGTTTTTTATTGTACTTAATTGTATCTGTTTTAGTCTACTGCCTCAGTGTAAATAATGCAAAAGAATCTTCAAGTTTTAAGTCAATATTTAAATGCCTGCAAAGAAATTTACCTATTCTTCTTGGAATAGCATCTGGCGTTTTACCTAAAACAAATGAAGTGAGGGTGGTTCTAGGTTTGTTTATACTTTTTAGCCTGATTTCCGTTATAGCTTACCAAACCTTTTTCACTAGTATCTTAGCGTTTCCTGGTGGAGTTCAAAAATATCAAACGGTTGAAGATATTTACAAAAATAAATTAACGACGTTTATGATGCCAGCCAATCTTATGTACTTTGAATATGATCAGGATTCTTTTGATAAAGATCTGATGCAGAAAATTCACAGACATTGGAAAGATTGTTATGGACTAGAACTTTGTCTTCAAAGAGTAGCCTTTCAGAAAGATGCTGCAATTTGCATACCAAAACTATTTATGAAATATGTTTTTAATTATTTTATGACTAAGCAACACAGCCCAAGGTTATATTGTTTTAAAAAGAGCATTGTTACATATCCTGTTATTTTTTATACCAGAAAAGGATTTCCATTATATACCAAAATAAATGATCTTCTATACAAAATCATCGACGCAGGTTTTATCGTTAAGTGGGAAAAAGATATATTTAACAAAAAATATGAAAACATTAGTACTGAAGCTCATGAAGAGGAGGTAGAAAAAGCTGATACCTTGTCATTTGAAAAATTAATGCCATTTTTCAGGCTGTATTTGTGCCTCTGTATTATTGCAATTTGTGTTTTTGCTTTAGAAATTTGCTCCAACTATTTGCCTTATCTTATAAACTGGACAACAGGTTTACTGCATATCACCTAAATATATATATATATATATATATATATATATATATATATATATATATATATATATATATATATATATATATATATATATATATATATATATATATATATATATATATATATATATATATAAACTCATACAATAAAATTATTAAATCTTGAAACAACAAGAGCTTTGGATGCAGCAAGTGCGTTATATAAATTTTCATAGAAATTACCTACGCAATATTTTTTACAAAAATAATTAATACGCCATGACAAATAATATTTGTTTGTAATATTTAATATATTTTGTTTCACACATTTTTTGTGACCTCTAGTGGCATTAATATTTTTTAAAATTAAATGTTCATAATTTTTTAGTAACAAAAAAATCATTAATTGAGAGATTTGAATTTTGGAAAAGATTCAACAAATAACCCCAAATTAGGCACCCTAAAACACAATTTCAAGTTTTATATGCTTATATATATATATATATATATATATATATATATATATATATATATATATATATATATATATATATATATATATATATTGTAGGTAGTTATTTTTGCATTTCGAGGGCTATTTCATTATAATTCTTTGCTAATTCTTCTCCTTCATCCTTTGCATACATCTGACTCAAATTTGCACAACTATAAATATTTTCCACACTGCATGCTTTATATATATATATATATATATATATATATATATATATATATATATATATATATATATATATATATATATATATGGCACCGATAACTCAAAAATAGTTTGCTTCCCTTTGTAAGTGGCTTTGACAAGTTCGTTAGCCAGAAAAATGGAACCAGTTTTCAATAAAATTTTGGGTTTTCTTTTGAAATTTTTTTGTATCTCCGATAATAACAAAGTTATGGCAACCAAACTGGGTACGCAGGTTTATGCTATAAAAGGTGTACTATATACCAAAATTTAGATCTATAAGACAAGAAAAAAAGTTATAGGCATTTAAACAAAAAAATGGCGGGTGCCACTGATTATGATAGGCAACAAAAGCAAATATTTTGTGTGGGTAACAAAATCTATCGAATATTACAGATATAGATTAAGTTTTGTTGGCGCAAAAGGTCAAGAAACGTTGTAAAAGTTACTTTAAGAATTTTAGAGTTTTTCTTTTTTAAACGTTAAAGTCACGGTTCGAAATGTCAAGATTAGCAATTTTTAGACAGAGAGACTGAAACGAATGAGGGTTATGTAAAAGAAATATCGCAAGAAGTGTGTTTAATACAACGCCCTAAGTTTCTGGTTCAACCATCATTGTCCATCATTTTACGAAAATCTTTGCAGAAAATTCATTTCAAATAAACCCTCTCTCGAATATCTTGGGGGTACTTTAGCTATACAATTATAGAATTTCTGCTTAAATAGTCTGCCGTTTTTACCAATTTTAGAGAAGATTCGCCTGTGAGGAGATCGCGACTTTATAATAATGAAAAGATTCCTTCAAATGAGCGCAAACTAGGCCGCCTAGAACACATATCTCTTTCAGAATTGCGCTACCCCGTATATATATATATATATATATATATATATATATATATATATATATATATATATATATATATATATATATATATATATATATATATATATATATATATATATATATAATATAGAATTGCGTCTTTTTATAAAAATAATTTTTATTAAAACAAAACTTTAAGTACACTATTATTCATTTATTTAGAAATTTTTTAGATTAATTACATGTCTAATTTATTATAGTAGTGGTTAGTGAGTACCATTTTCATGTAAAACATCAACACTCTCAATTATTATAATGTGTACTAACCGAATGAACAAATCAAAGAGCACATAAGTTTTTGGGTATTGGTTGAAAGAATCACCAATAACTAAACAATTAGACACTTTTGAGTGTAGTTCATAACAATTTTAGAGTTGAATTATTCACAAGCAGCAATATCTGTATTATTTAGACAGTTATAAATGTGGATATAGATCATTTTAATTATCATTTAGAAAACTTATGTAATATTTGTATGTATTTGCAACCACGCAAGTAGAAATTAGAAATCTAAAATGTGTGACAATTTCACTTCAATTATTTAGGTCTTAAATGACAACTACCAACAATCGTGAATTTACAGTCTGCCAACACCTGCATCTTTAGCTCATCAATATACTTGTATTTTGCTAATGTTATTTGCATAAAAGAATGTTTTACTTGTCTATGATGTTTGCTTTAAATATACATATTCTCCTTTCTACACAAAACATATTAGCGGTAATTATAGTTAAATTTGCACCTTTCATCTATCATTGGAGGAAAAATTATTTCAAATGGCCGAGAACCGGCCAGTTGGGTTGACGGGTCCTGATTGCAATTTACTTACGTTGATTTTATAATATTTATTTAAATCTTTCTGTAATACGTCACGATTTTAATATAATACGATATGTTTAAAATCTAGGTGTTAAATATAGCATGATATATTTAAAAATCATTTTCAGAAGAACATCGAAAACAGTGTACCATGATTTTTATTTTTATTAGATAATCAGGTCGACGTCTTGGTACGACTGGGACGGCATTTTAAAAACCCAAACATGTCACGTACTTACTCCCTATAAATTAATCTTGTGTACCAAATGCATTTGAAATAGCTTTATTGTTTTCGTAGATAGGAATATTTTGCGCACCGACAAAATGAAAATTAACTAGGGTCCTAGTTCGCGTTTATTAAAAGAAGTGTGATGAAAGTTTCCTCACAGTCAAATTTATTAGAGAAAATTGCACAAAAAATTGCACAAAAAAACAACAAACGTTCCCCGATAGCTCAGGAATGTTGAAGCAATTAAAGAAAAGGTTGGTAATAATAGGCGAAATATTGGCCTCACAGCCAGAGTTAATTTTTTTATATCTCAGAACAACTTGCAAGTAAAATTAAAGATACCCACCAGGTTAGACCACAACTAGAAACATAACACATAAAACTAGTCTGCTATGCATGTCAGGTAAGATTTTTGTACCCAGGGGAAAAATTGGAAGCAGCACATACCTTATGGTTACGAATTTGGATAAAAATGTTTGTAATGTCAAATATATTTTTTTTATGAAAGGCATCAAATTTGGTTAACAGTTTAATCACTATAGTAAAAACAATCTACTGTGCTTCATTAAAATAACCTTATTGTTTGAAAAAGTACAAAAAGTTCCGAAAATAAACTTAAAATGTTTCTGGAAAACATGTCTGATTTTCCGGTCCAACGAGGCTCTTCAAGCAATTTACACACCAGCCAAGATATAATTACTGACAAAAAGCTTGTTGACAAAAATTCAAACAATTTCTTTTACGAAAATTCATTATTTAAAAAGAAATAGCTCAAGTAATGTTGCACGAAAAATATTATTCCACAAAAAATTAAAAACAAACTGAATGTAAATATTTCCAAAACTAGAGACTTTAGTTTACATAAAAGTTAAAGTAGAGGGCATGCCCTTCACTTCTCAAAACATAACTTACAGGGTGTTCGGTTTGGAAAAATTTGGGTACAGCAGTTTAAGTTTTTTTTACATTTAACCACTATTTGAGAGCGCCTGTATATGGCATGTTGATTTTTTTCGACGAATAATATAAACGAAGACCTGTCCTGACCTGATATCGTGTGACGTGACCTGACCTGCCTGACCTGACCTGACCTGACCTGACCTGACCTGACCTGACCTGACCTGACCTGACCTGACCGGATCTGACCTACCTGACCTGACCTGACCTTACCTCACCTGACCTGACCTAACGTGAATGCGTCATTTTCATGAGACTCTGCTATCTCAAATAGAAGCAAAATTATTATTTATATATTTTATATATCTAAAATTTCCGCCAAATTGTTAAAATGCCGTTTGTTCTTTTCCGTCAATAATATATGGCATTCTGTAGCAGAAGTTCTTACGCGGCAGTTGTTGCTCTAAATAAGAGTATGTTCATTGACAATAATCAACTGTTCCTAACCTAAATGTCGAGAGACTATAATTTTTTGCAAATTTTTCGAATGAAAATTTCGCTTTTAGAGAAATAAGGACTTTTTAATTTTCGATTTTTTTTTTCAATTGAGCACGGATTCCAGCCTTTGGAGCCCGTTCATCATGTAATTTCACATTTAAATGTATATATATATATATATATATATATATATATATATATATATATATATATATATATATATATATATATATATATATATATATATATATATATATATATATATATATATGTATATATATATATATATATATATATATATATATATATATATATATATACATATATATACATATATACGTACAACACACGAAGCTTCTACGCCATCTAGAGATTTTCGGTTTTTCATTACACTGGAAACTTGTGCCCCGAGGTTAAGTTCTCTGGCCAGTTGTGAGAGTCAAATTTTCTCATGAAAAATTGCAAATGAAAATGGTACATTTTTTAAACTCATCAATTTTGTTTTTAGGAAATTTAATATTGATTTAAAACTATACATGCAATGTTCAAAAATTCAATTTTGTTGAATAGTTGTAAGTCAAGTTTTTCCGCAATTATGTTTAACAGAATTTGAAATATTCTTCACAATTGTATTCCTTGCTGTTAGAAAAGGACAATACCGTGCAGCATAAAGATTAATAACGGAAATAAAGATGAAAATAATATGATGGATATAATATTAAACGAAATTTTACACGATCAGAATGACTCTTCATATTGAATTAACTGAAATACGTCTAATGCCTTGGAGCGAATTTCTTATAAAAAGCAGCTATATAAACGCAATAGACATAAGTTTAAGCACGTCCAATGAAATGCATAGGAGATAAAGTAAGTTAGGTTATGTATATTATAGCTTTTGCGTATGCATAGTACAATATGTCGCACAAATAAGCTTCCTCTTGTGTAGGGAAGAAACGCATGTTACATTCCACACCAACCAACATAGGATACAGTTACAGCCGCCAGCCATGAGAACTGCCATCTTGCAAAAATGCATAAGCCATCAGCCTGCTGAGATCGCATTTCATGTGGGAACGACGGTTGGAACCTTGCAGTCCATATCACTGCACAAGTGTACAAACTGCTGAATCGGCATTTCACACGGGAACGACAGAGCTCTGCATTCTGTGGAACTAAAGACTGGAGGTGGAAACGTAGTTAAGTGATGGTAGTGAGACAGTAGAGAAACATTATTAGTTTAGTCGTCTTAGTGTTAAGTTCACTTTTTAATATTTTGTAACAGTAGTTATATATTTTCATGTAATAATAATTAATAAATAATTTTTTATTCGATTGATCGAAGTCAATTAATTAACTGGCGCAGTCGGTAGGATTTGTCGATACGGTGAAAACAAAAATCGTGGAACCGTTCTGTCTTAACAGTTAAATCGACAGAGAAAAAGTTGAACATTCCGGTGATAGGGACAAGCATCGCTCTTACGTATTGGAAATCAACCAAAGCGAACCTGGGGGAAGAACACACATCGTCCGAACCTAAAGGCCAAGCAGAAGAAGATGTACCTAGTAGCAACGCTAATTCTGTAAGTTTTGCTCACAATCCTTTCTTTTACTTATATATTTTAAGTGATTCTCGATTTAGTACTTTAATTTATTTTATTGCTATATTTTTGTTTGTGTGCTTAAAAACAGTTAAAATATTATAAATATTAATGAGTTTTGATGATATTGATACCTTAGTTAGACAATTTTCAAATTTACAAGGCCCAGATCAATCAATAATTGACGAAAGTGTAACAATGACACAAAACAGACCAGACATGGCACTTTTAAGATACCAGGCAGACAACATACCTCTGTTTGATGGCAATTTCAGGCAATTAAATAGATTTTTGCAATCATGTGAACATTTCTTAAAAACATTTCAGAATAGAAATAATTTAGATGACCCTATAAATGCTAGCTTAATCGATACAATTTTAAATAAATTAACAGGCAGAGCCGCCGACTTGATATGTTCAAGATTTGGAATCACATCTTGGGATTCCATTAAAAATAGTCTTGTTTTGTCATTTTCTGACCAGCGAAGCATAGATTGTTTGATCCAGGACTTAATAAATATGAGACCCTTAAAAAATGAGCAACCTTTAGACTTTGGTATAAGAATACAAGACGCTAGAAGTTTACTTTTGTCTAAATTAAACCAATGTATTCAAGACGAAAATGAAAAGAGAATAAAAATAATTCATTATGATGACTTTGCACTCAAAACGTTCATAAGTGGTCTTCCATATAATCTGCAACTTGTAGTCAGATTAAAGTACCCATCTTCTCTAGAACAGGCCATGTCGTTTATTACGGAAGAACTTAATTTTAAAAATTTTAGCAATAATAATAGTAGTAGTAACACATCTTACTCTCAGTCTGCGTATAAATCTATCCAAAAACCCCCATTCAACCCCTCAAAAATGCACCCGAACACTTCATACGTACCTAATTTCCCGGTACAGTATAATCATCCTAATTTCACCCCATATGGTTACACCAAATTTCAGCAATCACCAAAACCACAAATGCCATATTTATCACACACCCCATTTACACCAACATTCGGTCAAAATACCTATCAGCCAAGACCCAGTTCACAAATTATTAACAGGCAATTTCAAAATTTTTCTAAACCCAATTTTAATAATAACCATTGGCAACCAGGAAATAGATTACCTTCTCAACAACACTCTAGATTCGCAAATCAGCGAACTAGTGCCATTCTAAGGAATCAAAACCAAAACCAAAATAGATATGCACCGGAGCCAATGGATACTTCATCTGGGAATTCTATTAGACCGAAAACAGCATTCGTATCTGAGGAACTTTTCAATCAAGAAATTAATGAACATCCCTTTCCAACTGGCGAAAACACGAATACCAACCAAAACTATTACGAAACCTTTGATACGTTTAATATGCCACAATGTCCCCAAGAATTGGAACACAATCCATTGCCAGATTTTGATCAGTTACTAAATGTACCAAGCGAATACCCTGAACATTGCTATTATCAAAACGAAACTCACCCTCAATACAATGAAACATCTCATAACGATGAAAATTTTCAGGTGATCAAGTCTCTACCAAATCGGAGATAATATACATAAATAATATACACGCAAGGTTACCATATGTCAATATTCCCGAAATTAGAGCGAAATTCCTTATTGATACTGGTAGCACTAGAAGTTTAATAAAACCATCATTAGCAAAACAATATTATGCTAAGTGTGTAAAACACGAAGTTTTTAATATACAAACACGGCATTACTTTTCACAGTGAAACAGCTGATATACCCATATTTAAAAATTTTAAAGCACCTGGCCAACATAAGTTTTACCTTTTTGATTTTTCTGATAATTATGATGGTCTTATTGGAACCGATCTTTTAAGATCCTTAAAAGCTAACATTGACCTAAATGCCCTTAAAATAATTACACCAAATGCTATTGTGCCGATTGTTTATGATATTTTCCAAGGGAACACAGCAAAAAATTAAAATACCAGTAAATTGTCAATCCGGAACAGGCATCCTTAAATATACTAACTTTGGCTGTAATGTTGAGATGCCACAAGCTATTGTAACAATTGAAAACTATTTTGCAACAACTACATTAACTAACCCTAAAGAAAATCCTGTAAAAATTATCATATATGAACCGCTAGAAATTGAAATAATTAACGTGAATGAAATTAATTTTATTGAAAAAATGGAAACGGATGAACCATATAATATAGATTACGATAACATACTCAAATCTAATTTAAGAAATTTACGATTAGGCCATTGTAACGAAGAGGAATATAAGGCCATTCGTAAACTCTGCTTTGAATTTAGGGACATATTTTATAGTGAAGGCTTGCCACTAACATTCACGAACCAAATTAAACATAAAATCGAATTAACGGACGAAAAGCCTATTTTTACAAAATCATATAGATATCCCGAGATTCACAAACAAGAGGTAAAAGATCAAATTTCAAAATTACTTGAACAAGGAATTATTCAACCCTCCACGTCTCCTTGGTCCTCCCCTATCTGGATCGTACCAAAAAAATTAGATGCTTCGGGAAAACGGAAATGGAGAATGGTTATTGACTACCGTAAACTTAATGACAAAACTGTTAACGATAAATATCCTCTCCCTAACATCGCGGATATATTAGATAAACTCGGGAAAAGCCAATATTTTAGTACACTAGACCTTGCGAGTGGGTACCACCAAATCGAAATGGACCCCACTGATATTCCTAAAACAGAATTTTCAACGGAAAATGGCCATTGGGAATTTAAGAGAATGAGTTTCGGGTTAAAAAAACGCTCCATCGACATTTCAGAGAGTGATGGATAATATACTTAGAGGTTTTCAAAACGAAATTTGTCTGATATATTTGGATGACATAATAATTTTCAGTACGTCCCTGGAAGAACATATCACCGGCTTAGGCAAATATTTAGTAGACTAAGGGAAGCAAATTTTAAAGTCCAATTGGATAAATCAGAATTGTTAAAAAAAGAAGTGGCTTACCTGGGCCATGTTATTACACCTGCAGGGGTTAAACCAAATGCGGATAAAATCGAAGCAATAAAAGTATTTCCAATTTCCAAGACTCAGAAGGAAATAAAATCATTTTTAGGTCTTCTCGGTTATTACAGGAAATTTATTAAAGATTTTGCGAAAGTTACTAAACCCATGACGGTTTGCTTAAAAAAGAATAACAAAGTCATTCACAGTCCAGAGTTTATTAAATCCTTCGAGATTTGTAAAAACTTGCTAATAAACAGCCCAATACTTCAATATCCAGATTTCTCAAAGCCGTTTATCCTTACGACGGATGCTAGTAACTTTGCTCTGGGGGCGGTCTTGTCTCAGGGAGAAATACCCTACGATAAACCAATAGCATATGCCTCTAGAACATTGAACGAGTCTGAAAATAAATACTCAACAATAGAAAAAGAACTGTTAGCCATAGTGTGGGCATGCAAGTATTTTAGACCCTACTTGTTTGGACGTAAATTCAAAATTTATACTGATCACAGACCATTAGTTTGGCTCTTTAACCTAAAAGACGCCAATTCAAAAATAGTTAGGTGGAGGTTACGGTTGGAAGAGTTTGACTATGAAATAGTTTATAAAAAGGGAAAACAAAACACCAATGCCGATGCTCTATCCCGAATTCAAATCAATGCAATAGATAATGAAAGTATAATAGGTAATCCAGGTCAGGTAAATCAAGACATTGCCGAATTTTTTCAAAATTCGACGGAAAATAGTTACATAAACCCTCAACCATCAACGAACCGAAACTTAGAATACACAGATATAAACTCTAGACCCTCTACTAGCCGACAAAATTTTAATAATTTCAGACGTCCTTTTAAGACCTGCGGACAATCTAAATAACAATCAAACAGAAAGAACAGAGGAACCGCCAAGACACACAAATAATCAAAATTCTTTTGAAACAGTACACACGGTAGGTGGAAATGATAACTTCAATAACGGCATTCCAATTCTTGATGAAATAATTAACAATAAAAACAACCAAATAATTATTGCAAACAATCCCCACAATCAAATTGATGTTAAAACAGAAAGTTTTCATAATCATAAAATTACACATATTAAAATCCCTAAGTAAAATAAGCAACTCATTCTAGAATTCCTTAGATCTTACACTTGTGAAGACAAAACCTTTCATTTATACTTCTATGACAAATCCATGTATCCCGTATTTAACCAGACCTATATAGAGCACTTTAGTCGTAGTAACTCGGAAATGATAATGTGCACCAAAATGGTAAATACCATTAAAGAAGAAGGCGAACAGATACTAATGATTAAATATCAACATGAAGGTAAGGCTAACCACCGCGGCATATCTGAAACTTTAGAACAACTAAAAAGAAATTATTACTGGCCAAATATGAAAAAAGGTGTTAGTGACTATATAAATAACTGCATAATTTGTAACGAAACAAAGTATAATCGAAACCCACCATACGTCCCATTGTTATTAACTGAAACTGTAGGTAAACCTTTCGAATTAATACATGTCGATATATTTAAATTTGACAATCAACAATTTTTGACAATAATAGATGCCTTTAGTAGACTAGGTCAGGCTATACATATAGAAAGCAAAAACGCCATAGAAATATGTGAGTCCTTAATAACATACTTTTCATTTTACGGTACGCCCTCACGGATAATCTCTGATTCTGGAACTGAATTTAAGAACCTAATGGTACAAGAGCTGTTAAAATTACACAACATAAATATTCACTTTACGACTCCAGCCCACCAGAATCAAACGGCCTAGTCGAAAGATTTCACTCGACTCTGCTGGAACATTTAAGAATATTAAGAGAAATACACAAAAATAAAAATGTTCGAACTCTTATGAAGTACGCGGTAATTGCGTACAACAATTCAATACATTCGTCAACTAAATATACCTCTTTAGAACTTACCCTAGGACACACCAATGCAAGGGATCCCTCAGATCTGATAAAAGATAATTTCTTTAACGAGTACATTTTAAATCATAAGAACAAAATTGAAAACTTATACAAATCGATAAACCAAAATCAAATCAGCAATAAGCAAAGAATACTAGACTCCAGAAATCACTTGGGGCCGGAAACCTATCAGTTTACATTAGGACAAACAGTTTATAAAAAATTGGGAAGGCGAAACAAGAAGGAAAATAAATTTAAAGGGCCATTTACTATTATAGAAATTGTAGAAAATAATAAGGCGAAAATTAAAGATAGTAATAACAAAATTCAAACTGTCCACTTTAAAGAACTAAAACCAACTTCGGTTGTTACAGGTGGGGAACAGTGACAGTCTGTGACATTACTACCCCCAAGTTCCATCACCTCAACGATTATCCCGGCCTCCTACCTCTAAAACTAGGTTCAGCACAAAATATTATAGATCACTGGTCATTTATACAAATATTTGACATCACCAGTATTTTAGAGGAATTTAAAGAGCTTCAACAAAATTTTCTAAGACTAAAATTTGCTATAGAGAACTCTACATCACATAAGAGAGAATTCTATAACTCTTATAATTTGGTCGTTAATCTAGAAAATAGAATAAACAGACAAATAATCCAATTAAATCCAGTCTATAAAAGAACGAAAAGAGGGCTCATTGATGGTATTGGTTCAATAATAAGGGCAATTACTGGAAATTTAGATCAAGGTGATGCCTTAAGATACGATCAAGCAATCACATCGCTTTCAGAAAGCCAGCTCAAAATTAAAACATTAATGGCAGAACAAATTACGTTACTGCAAGCCTCAATATCAAAATTTTACAATGTGACTCGGACTCTTGAACATAATCAGATCATTTTAGAATCGAGAATAGTTCAAACTGAAATGGCAATCAAAAACATCAAATTAGAAAACACTGAAACTTATAACTTTTTTCTTATTCAAATGCTCCTATCACAAATTAGTGCCTATTACCAAACTATATACGACATATTTGAGAAAATCGAAGTAGCTATCAGTTTTGCAAAATTAAATACATTTCATAACTCAATGACTGAACCAACAGATCTCCTATCGGAAATAAAATTCGTAGAAACAAAATTAATATCAAGTAAGTTACCATTTACACCTGAGATCGAAAATATATTATTATTTGAACAGACACTAAATATTAAAGCATACAGTAAGGAAAACAAAATTGTTTTTATAATAGAAATTCCTATAGTTGAAATCGAGAATTACAATTACTATCATTTATACCCTCTACCGGTTCCAATCAATAATAACTTCCAAGTTATAATACCAAAATCCAAATACCTTCTCCTAAATGAGCAAAACTATATGTTCTCCAACCACAAATGCAAAGAAGTATCAAATCAAGAATACTTATGTCAAGAAACGAACACCATGAAAATCGAACAATCGCCACCCTGTGAAGCGCAGATGCTCAAATATATGAAATTAACACTTGCCACCCGCTGCTGACTAAAGTGAAGAATACCAAGATCCAAAAACTTGAAATCAATAAGTGGATGATCATAGCCCCTAAAGAAGTGGTCGCCGTACAACAATGTGGAAAGTCCAAAGATAACATACCTCTGGAAGGAACCTACCTAGTGGAAATTTACCCAAATTGCGACATATCAATCGATCAACATACCATGAGAACACATCAAGATTCACGCCATCATTTTGGAATTATGGAACTTCCCAAAGTCGATATCCAATATCAACTTAAGAGAGTAGAAGAGAAAGAAACCATCCCGATCAAACTGGACCCGATCAACTTAGAAGAAATAAATCATATACAAACGGCTTTAGAAGAGCAAAGAAGAAACATCCAAAATCTACATGAGGGACCCATTCGTATCAACAAAATCAGCCTATGGACCATCTTATTATACATTTTAATAATCTGTATTGTTTGTTTTACTTTGTATAAGTATGTTTTAGCTAAATGGTTTCCACAAATCAAGGAGATCGATAAGGACAAATCTAATAATCAAGATATTGTGATTTGAACATTCCATTCCACTGCATGTTCAAACTTGTGGTGGGAGATGTTACATTCCACACCAACCAACATAGGATACAGTTACAGCCGCCAGCCATGAGAACTGCCATCTTGCAAAAATGCATAAGCCATCAGCCTGCTGAGATCGCATTTCATGTGGGAACGACGGTTGGAACCTTGCAGTCCATATCACTGCACAAGTGTACAAACTGCTGAATCGGCATTTCACACGGGAACGACAGAGCTCTGCATTCTGTGGAACTAAAGACTGGAGGTGGAAACGTAGTTAAGTGATGGTAGTGAGACAGTAG
Organism: Tillus elongatus; assembly: GCA_964006375.1. NCBI lineage: Eukaryota > Metazoa > Arthropoda > Insecta > Coleoptera > Cleridae > Tillus > Tillus elongatus. The sequence continues at coordinate 186,232,309 of OZ023262.1, read as the reverse complement.
AGAAACATTATTAGTTTAGTCGTCTTAGTGTTAAGTTCACTTTTTAATATTTTGTAACAGTAGTTATATATTTTCATGAAATAATAATTAATAAATAATTTTTTATTCGATTGATCGAAGTCAATCAATTAACTCGCAGCTTATTTTCAGATGAAACGTCCCATTAAATATATCTTAAGAATTTTCTGACACTGTTACCAATTCTGTTAAAAGGACATCTCCTTAAGTACGCTCCTACTGTATAAATGCTTCTACTGACTCTTATGCATACAACTTCCATTTTTGCACACATCTCTTCACTTGAGGTTGATTAATATAATAATAATAATAAAGTTTATTTATCCTCAATACAACATTTTGTATAATTTAACAAGTAAAGACAAAAACTACAAATAAAGAGTAAAATAAACATATATAACCCACGAAAGTAAAGTACTTGTGTGTGGGTCCATACAGAAGCATTTCTCTTAACTCATAAAAATAGTGTGTAAACACTATATAATTAAAAAACTAAACTAAAAGATATCCCAGTTATATATATATTCTCTCATGTAGTATCAACAACAACAAAAACGAAAAATATCCTACTATATATATATATATATATATATATATATATATATATATATATATATATATATATATATATATATATATATACGATCAGCTCAATGCTTATTTCCGCAGCAAGTCGTGAATGATATCCCTAGAATTTGAAATCCATATCTTTAGCATTTTCGTGTAAGAACGCGAAATCGGAGCAGTCCTAATATTAACTGGAAGAAGATTGTATAATCTCGGAGCGATGTATGAATTATTTCGCTGACCCACCGTCTTATTCGGCCGTGCATGTCTTAACGGCAGCGGCTGTATTCAGTCTTGTCTGATATGGAAGTTCTATACCAGGAGCACTATCGAATTTTTTTTGCAAAATTTAATACAGCTAACGAATAAAGTTGTCTCATATCGTTTACTTTGGCCTCGTTGTACAATGCTGCTGACGGGTAAGTATAATTTCTATTGTGTATCAATTTTAGGAACCGCCGTTGGATTATCTCCAAGGTTTTTAGATGGCAATCTGCAGCAGCTCCCCAGGCTACAATTCCGTAAGTCAGAAGCGGCTCAACTAGCGCAGAGTATAGCATTCTCAAGTTTGCCACATTTAGTATTGTTTTCATATATCTAAACCTAAACAAAACAACTCTCAACTTCGTAACAACCATACCTATATGTTCACTCCAACTCATGTGTTGGTCAATCAAGATGCCCAAATATTTAATCGTCTGTGCTGCCTCAATTTGTAAATTCTGTTGGTTGTGTTTTATTTCCCATTTTTCAAAATTAGGTAAGTGTGACTTGTAAGACGCGAATGACATATATTTTGTTTTTTAATATTAACTGTCAAGCCATTAAGATCATACCATTGTTTTATGTTAACAAAATCCGCCTAAATTTTTTCCTTCAACCGCCGCCAAGAACAATCCTTATAAAAAATGGCAGTGTCATCTGCAAAGCCTATGACATTCCCTGCAGTGTGTGGCCCCAGGACTGTACCCTGAGGAGTTCGAAACTCAACTAGCTTAAAGTTACTACATCTGTCGCCAATCTGTGTACACTGTTTCCTAAAATGTAGATAATCTGGAATCAAAAGCAAAGAAACACCTCGAAAACCAATTTCCTCCAACTTACTGAGGAGTTTTCCATGGTCCACTGTATCAAACGCCTTTTCAACGTCCAGAAATATACAGATGCTTTGTTTCTGTTTATCCAGAGCTGAATATATTTGTGCAGTCAGGGCGTTTAAAGCATTCTGCGTAGACAATCCCTCTCTAAATTCAAACCGAGATCCGGCAATAAGCTTATATTTTTCAATATAATCGGCCATTCTTTTATAAATAGTTTTTTCAAATAATTTAGCAATGTTTGATATCAAATATATAGGCCTATAATTAGATATTTCATTTTTATCTCCCCCTTTGAATAATGGTGATAAGGCTGATTCTTTTAGTACATCTGGAAACACACCAGTTTCTAGGGATCTATTTATTAAAATTGTGAGAGGGCTTGCAATGACATGTGCAACCTCCTTTAAATTTTCTACAGTAATTGAATCTACCCCAGGAGCCTTTTTCACCTTCATACCCATTATATAACCGATTACCTGTCTTTCATCTGTGGGCACCAAAAAAATGAATGTAGTTTCGTGTCACTTTTATTCCTTTGATCAGTTGGAGGTATCTTTTGTGCCAATATTTTTCCTACGGTCAAATAATACTCATTAAAAGCGTCCGCCATTTCCTTAGAGTCTGTCAATGTGGTGTCACCGTATCGTATGCTCTTCACAGGATCTCTTCTGTCTTGCTTAGTAAACCTGTTAACTGTTTCCCAAAGTTTTTTCGAAGAGCTTTTACAAAGACGAATTTCCTTTTCAATATAGCTTGCCTTCATAAATCTAACTAATTCGTTCAATTTGTTTCTGTAACTTGCGAACTGTACTTTCCTTCCCGCATCATTTGGGTTTTGCCTCATAGCTCGGTAAAGGCGGTTTTTTGTTTCTATTGATTTAATTATCCCCTGTGTTATCCAAGACTTTCTGGGCACATGGCTGCCTTTAACTTTGACTCTAACCGTACAGCTACTTAATGTTGATTTTAGAATCTTCAAAAAATTATCTACGGCTATGTTTAAATTATCCATTCCACACAATTCCCCCCATTCCGTACCTTTCAATTTCGTACGTACTTCGCTATAATTTATATACGATTTATATTTATAACTCTGGCTTTTTATCTGTTCTCCAATACTTAAGGGGAGATCCAATAATATCGAAAAGTGGTCTGTAATAGAAGTGTGCCAAACTGCACTTAATATATCACACTGCGACCTAGAGCGAACAAAAAGGTGGTCAATACAAGATGCAGAATTACCATGTACACGCGTGTGTCGATTAATGAGATTAACAAAACCCTCACCTGCCATTATGTTTAGATACTCTTGAGTACAGGCATCTTCCTCAGAAAAAACATCAACATTTAAATCCCCAATTATGACGTAATAGTCTCTCTTAACTCTTCGATTCTCAGCCAGATAAAGTTCCAAACTACGATTAAATGAGAACGATCATATAGCTGGTGATCTATATATCGCAGTAATGGTAACATTCTTTCTATTTATTCAAGAAGATAACTAAATAGCTCGGCATTCTGCTATAGAGATAATATTTTCTGAGTATTCAATTGTATTTTTAATATATATTAGGACACCATTACACCTATTGAACACTCCTTCACTGTATAAAATATCATATCCTTCGATCTTAAATATATTCTTGCAATGAATTTGCCAAGTCTCAGTCAGAACTATAACATCGAAATTACACGATACTTGGGACAAGACTATCTGTAATTCTTCAAAGTTCTTACAAATACTTCTTATATTATTATGGAATACCTTCAGGCCGTCCGCCTTGAAAAAATTACCGCATTGAACATGATCGTACAGAACTTGAGTATCACAAACTGGTAACAGAAAATCACGAACGTATTGATTCATTATCAAAAGAAAAACCAAGACTACAACTGTACAGATAAAATAAAATGAAGTTAAAATGCTATTACAATAAAACGATAAATATAAACCAAACAAAAACAGCAGGATAAAATACAAATTACCAAAGATATACCTATATTTTACAATACTAAATAGATTAATGTCTACTGTTTTTAACCTAAATTAAATTTAACCCTTGAGTTACTTAAACTATAAATAAATAATGATAAAACTGTACAAATAAAATGCATTATCGACTATAGCTAAATAGAATACAACCTAAATAAATAGATAATTATAAAGATGTATAAATAAAACAAGATACAAACTATAACTAAATAAAATGTAACTTAATTATCACAAAAAATACTAACATATATTACATTTAAAAAAACATTCATCAATACCGACAGAAATACAAAGACAAAAAAACAGCTCTAACCAAATAAAACGCAAGTACTTACTACAAAACATATGAAAAATCGCTACTATAATGCACTTGCTGCGTCCCCGTGTTTTTGCTTTAAGATACATATGAATTTATTGGTTAAGAGTGGTACAAAAAATACTAACATATATTACATTTAAAAAAACATTCATCAATACCGACAGAAATACAAAGACAAAACAAACAGCTCTAACCAAATAAAACGCACGTACTTACTACAAAACTACAAAACATATGAAAAATCGCTACTATAATGCACTTGCTGCGTCCCCGTGTTTTTGCTTTAAGATACATATGTCATCGAGGGTTGAAAACGCCCCCTTGTCTGTTTTAATTGTTTAATGGAATTTAATGTGGGTGCCAGGGCATCAAGGCATTGCAAAAGAGCAGCAACAATACCATTCTATGGTTCAGAGCCCTATTGTTGATTATCCAAAAGCCATGTAAGTAATGAACTTGATACTTGGGAGAGAAACCAAAAGCTTCCACACTATAGAAAATCTCTGGACGCAGCAAGTGCGATATGATAGCGAATTTTCTTTAAAATATTTTTAATAGCAAATGTCTTTCTTTGATGAAAGCAGGCATCAAACTTGGTTGCCTATATAGTAGAAACAATGTACCATATTTAATCGAAATAAATTTATTGTTTGAAAATATATAAATATTTTTCAAAAGTGTGGTTGCAGAAAATGTGTTATGGAAGTGAATTTCCATAAAAATGTTTTTAATAGCAAATGCGAGCAGAGATCAATCTGATTACCGGTATAGCCTCTGTAGTAAAAACAATATACTATATTTTATCAAAATTACTTATGGTTTGAAAATATACAAACATTTTCCGAATGTAGACTTAAACGTTGGTTTTCTAACGAATAAAGCTTACGTTAATAGCTAATTGAGTTTTTGAAATTTGAAGGATTTAATGAAAATTCGGTAAATTTGCAGATTAGCTCCCGAACGCTTTTCAACAAATTGTTTTCAGAAACATTACTAGGACCCCACCTGGATGCACAAACCACAAGAAAAATTTCTTGTTCACACCCCCCAAAGAAGTTACGGGACTGGGAGTGAATAGGGGTGCTGTGCGGGGTAGGCAGGGTTTAAGGGAGATATGGCTTCAAGATGTGAAAAAGACAGCTTCCAAGCCCGGTTTATTCGAATTTTCTGCTTATATTTCCTTTCTACTACCTACCCCGCCCAGCACCCCTACTCACTCCTAGTCGCGTAACTTCCTTGGGGGGTGTGAACAAGAAATTTTTCCCAAGGTTTGTGGATCCAGGGGGGGCCCTCGGTAGGTTTCTGAAAATAGTTTTTTGAAAAGCGTTCGGGAGCTTAACTGCAAATTTACCGAAAATTCGCTACCAAAACGCACTTACTGCGTCCAGATTTTTTTCTAACAAACGCATCATATTTCGATAAAAAAATGCAAAAATGCATTAACGAATTTGTTCTATGAGAATTAGCTTAAAAAATTATAGACCGTTAAACCATAAACTTCACTAAACCTACGGCGAAAGCATCAATTTAACTAAACCGACAGCCAAAGCATCAGAGAAAGGGTCTATTTGAAATGAATTGTTTGAAAATATTTTAGTAAAATGAAGGGCACTGACGGTTGAATCTGAAACTTAAGGGTTTGCATAACACTCTTCTTGGAACGTTTTCTTTCCAAAGTCCGTATTTATTTCACGTTCTTTGCCTAAACATTGCCAATTTTGACGTTTAAAATTGCGAGTTTGACGTTTGGAGGAAAACTCCAAAATTTGTTTCTTTAACTGCCCATAACTTCTTTGTCTTTAAAGCTAGAGACCTAAATTTTGGTACATAGTTCTCTCTTTATAATATAAACACGTGTATATTGCTATGTGTGCTATTTCAGGATATATGAATTTTTTAGAAAGAAAACACAAAATTCTCCGGGAAAACCTAATCATATTTTCCTGGCTAACGAACTTTTCCAAGCCACTTGCAAAGGGAAGGTACTTACCAAATTTGATCAAGATTGGTCTATCACCCCATTAGCGATTTTGTTTTAATTCGCTTAAACCGTCAGGCATAAGGCAGGCGAAGTGAGAGTAATCACAGGACTTTTTACAGGACACTCCCCAGTGAGGATCGCCTTATGAAGATGGGTAAGGTAGACAGTGAAAACTTCAGATACTGCACTGCGGCAGCTGAAACAACCTAACATTTGCTATGCTCAGTTCTGAAAAAGGATTAAATACCTTGGAAGGATCACTTTAACACCCTAGGAAATAGGTAATATAAACCCTAAGAAGATGTAGTAGTAGTAGCAATGGTGGGGAGGTCAATGCCAAGCAAGTAGGCCACCATGGGCCCTTTTTGCCAACCCCAGTAACCCAGCAACCATGCTCTACTCCTGCTCGGTTTCGTCGCCAAACCGCCTCCACATCGGGATGAAGGCCGTGACGGTCTTCAATTGGACGGTACTTACCTGATTCCTCTGCAGAGTCGTCGAACAATTCTGCTCAAAGACTCCCAAAAGCCTCGCATTCGCACAGGTAGTGGTAGGACGTTTCCTCATCCTCGCCGCATTCCTGGCAAATGGGATCCCTCTCTACGCCTTTCAATGTGAGGTGTCTTCTAAGGGCACAGTGGCCTGTGAGCACCCCAAGGATGCGGCGAAGCGTAGGTCGACTCCTTCCGAGTAGCCAGACAGCTTTATCTCTGTCCGGCCCCTCCACGAAGTCCCTCGTCTGCCTGCAGCCACCAACCGACCCCCAGTGCCTCTTCACTGCTTCCTCGGTCCACCTGTCTAAGGCGACGGAGACCGACTTCCTACTTATACCTATGGCCAGCTCCGGGCCACAGAACAGCCGCCGGGAACCAAGCCTTGCGAGATTATTCGCGACCTCATTCCCCGCCACGCCACAGTGTCCCAGAACCCACACTAGTTGTACCTCCTTTGTCCTGGCTAACCCTCCGAGGGAGTCAGCGCACTCCTGAACCTGTGTTGACCTGATTCTGGCCGCGCAGACTGCCCGTGTACACACATTTCTTGGGAGTCCTCTTCACATCCTGTCTGTTGACCACATACAGGATAGCGCACACCCCTGTTTCGAATGCCGTGGTATATGCGCCAAGGGCATAGCTCTCGCGCACCCCCAAGCCCTCGATGTATATTCCTGACCGGAGGATTGCTGGTCCTCCAGCCGCGATCCGTCGATGAAACAGACCAGGCTTGCGGGCTGGAATTCAACCTCATTTTCCCTCCATTGATCCCTACTGGGGATCCTGAGGGTGTTTGGCCTAGTCAACCTAATATTACCTTCGGCATCCCGCACCTTTATGACGGAAATCGGAGTTTCATTTTCCACCTCCTTGGCGTCTCTTGCATGCCTTATTACTGCTCCCTCTCCGCACCAGTTTCCTGCGTCTTGTATTCTGAGATGTGACGCCATCGCCTCCCTCTGACACAAATGGAAAGCGGTGGCAGCATCAACAGGAGCTCTAGCGCGGCTGAGATGTGATACCCAGGATTGCCAGCTTTTGGAGTTTGGCCAGCTTCCTGCTGGTAGTTTGGTTCACACCGCACCACCAGACCAACGCCCCATAGAGGATTCTCGGCCTGACGATCGCAGTGTAGATCCAGTGAAGGATCTGAGGATTAACTCCCCAGGTCCTCCCTATCACTCGATGCAGCTACCAGAGGGTCGCTCCTCCCTTCCTTACAACCCGTTCTATTTGCGACCCCCATGTTAGTTTATTTGACCCCCCGCCCTAAAGCTAAAGGTTTTCCAAACATCACGGGCGCCCTAAACCCCTCTACCTTCCTCTTCTTGGTAAATAGGATCATCTCCGTCTTCGCCGGGTTTACAGAGAGTCCCAGCTGACCACACCACCTTTCGATTATGCTACAGGCAGCTTGCATGCACTCACAGACGACGCCGAGGAATTTGCCGGTGACTAAGACCAGCCCATCATCAGCGTACGCCTGGGCGTAGAAGCCGTTCTTGGAGAGCCGCTCCAAGAGGCCGTACATGACCAGACACCATAGATGGGGCGAAAGGCAGCTGCCCTGAGGGCAGCCGCTCGTCACCCCGACGTCCAGCCCCCGCCCCCTCAAGGTCAGCGAAACTCTCATGTCCTCCAGCATGCTCGCCACCCAGCTTATTAGGAACCTCGGTGTTCCCCTCTCCTGTAGGGCGGTACAGACCGTATCCGTCCTTGCCTTATCAAAGGCCCCCTCCACATCGAAGAACACAGCTAATGTGCTCACCCCGTAGTGTAGGGCCCTTTCCACCTTTCGCGTCACAGCATGGAGCGCCGTTTCCGTCGACTTCCTCCGCTGTTACGCGTGCTGACCTTTATGGAAGGGGTGATCCTTTAGGATCTCTTCCAACATAAACCTATCCACTATCTTTTCTAATGCCTTAAGCAGGAATGATGTAAGGCTGATTAGCCTGTACGCCTTGGCCAGCGTGTAGTCCTCCCTTCCCGGCTTGGGAATGAAGACCCCCCTAACCCGGCGCCAGGCCTTTGGGACGTAGCCCCACGCCAGGCTGGCCCGGAATACATCCCTTATGTTGAGAAGCAGTGTATCCAGGCCCCTCTGGAGCAGTGCCGGAAAAATCCCATCACAGCCTGTGGACTTGAAAGGAGAAAACTTGTCCACCGCCCAGGCTATAGAGCCATCCGTAACCACCCCCTCCGTCAGCTGCCAGTCCGCATTCGGGACCGTCCACCGGCCCAGGTCGGCAGCTCCTGTGACGGCTCCACCGCCCGCGAGGTGAACTTCGGCGAGATGACGCAAGGTCTCCCACCGGTGCTTGTCCAGCTTCCGTCTGGGGATCCTACATTACTACCTACCTCCTGTTTGAGTACCCTTACCAGCCTGGCTGCGTCAGGCAGGGAGTTGACTTCCCCGCAGTACGCGCTCCAACTGGCTGCAGTGGCGTCCCTGGACCCGAGCTGCGGCAGCAACATCACGTCCAGATCCCTCGACGCCAGTATGCATGTCCTTGGTTGTTCTTCCTGTGCTTCACCACCAACGAAGATGTTGAAGCCAATTTATCCAAGCCCTCTAACTTGCTTCCTAAACACATAAGGCTCTTGAATCAACACTACGCCGCCTGGCCCGCCTGCAAGGAGCTTTGCTAGCTCCCCCGTGGCATCCCGGCTATGCTGCAAGTTGATTTGGCCCACCCGCAACAGCCCCGCGAATTTAATCGCGACCCCAAGAAGATAGTAGACTGCATAAAAAATCTGAACTTTTTGGGCAACTATTATAAAATAGAGTCACGCAAAAAAGATCCATTAGGGTCGCAGCGCTGAGAGGAGCCTAAACGACTCATTAAACAATCTACAACAATCGCCATCCTGTTTAACATGTTTATCATGTGCTAAGAGTTCTTTTGTTTCATTTTTTAATGCTTTGAAAATCTATGACTAGGATTTCTGCATGGACTAGAGGGAGCTAACTTAACTAACGAAATAACAAAGTAAGGTAAATAGGATTCAGCCTTACTCGTATAAAATGTGGCTTGAAAAACTTGCTTTAGTTTAGGCTCCAAGAAAGAACTTTTTCGTAAAAGTTTACCATTTACTTGACCAATTTACAAAATATAAGTGTGAATCTGCTGGTAAATATACTGATGTATCGGCTTATTTATGTTGGTCGAAAACCACGTGGCCATACATTGGAATTTGGGATTTGACATCTTACAACACCTAGTGCAAAATGTTACAACAAAGGCTTAAACCTTACTGTCAATAATAATATTACCATTCTCGGAACCTTGCGTCGAAACAAACGAAAGCTACTACTAATAGAGCTAAAAGAATTTAGAACTCACGAAGTACATTATTAGATGTTCTATTTTAGAAATAATATTACTATAATAAGCTGCGCCTGCGTAGTTCATAAAAATATATAAGTTGTATTGATAAGCGGTATATATCACGATTAAGGAACTTAAGAGGCAGTAATAATATTACAATATAACAAAACCAAATTTTTTTATAATATAATTAAAATTGCGGCACTCAAAGCATTTATTGTATTTTTCAAGTGAGCCAAGCTTACCAAAACTGCGTTTCTCTTGCTTGTCGGGTATTTTTGAAAAACTGACTCAAAAATAGGTAATTACACAAAGGAGGAAATTCCGAAACGCACAGCACATTAAACTGATACTTTGAGATATATGAAATCATTTATAGATGTATCAGGCATGCACAGTGACCAATGAGTGCATTTATGTATTTGCACCATACCCAACAATAAAATGAAAGAAGATGGCATTTACGCCCATCTAGTATCAATTGTATAAGCAAAATGTTGTTGTGGTAGTTGTTTCCAGTCCATAGCCGTAGCTCCCAGCCACTGGCTCGATTCTTGTGTGTTAAAAATGGTAGTTTCAACTTCAATATAAAATTTGCTCATATAACCACGATATCCTCAATGACTTTGTTATGATTAAGTTCACATTACACATTTGTTTTATATAACTATCACTATCACTATCACTGTCACTATTTATATGTCAGCCTATGAGAACTATCTTGCCTCTAGCAGTGGTAATGAATTAAAGAAATAGTGGGCGCTGGTCAATTATGAGAGCGACCACCTTAGGAGGCCTAGTGAAGAGCATCAAATTTCGCCTTGTAAACTAAATGAATATTTCACAGGAATGGGTGCAAAAATACATAATAGTATATAACATTGTCAGGTAAACTGCAATAGCGTCATACAGCGATTTCCTTTATATAGATCTTCATTTTTAGCTGCTGTGGAGGAACGGGAAGTTGTTTTGGCGATCAACTTGATGGAAAATACCTCAGTGGTATACTGCTTTAGAATTACTCTCATGGTTACAAAGTTCGCTGCGGCTTTTAATATTGGGCCTCTCGTAGTATTATTTAATAAGCATGTATAGGCTGCATAATTTCATTATGTCTTCGAGAAGTCCAAAGGAATGCCTATTTATAAAGGTAGAGAGAGATTAGATCCGGGTAGCTATCGGTTAATATCAATTTCCCCTATATTTAGTAAGATATTTGAAATAATATTTTGGTTTAGTTTTCGACAAGGTGTATCGACGGTTAAAGTCGTATTGTTGTGCCCTTTGTCGCTGATAGCTTTGGTATGATGATTGCTGAGGCTGTTTTGCTTCTTATTCAAAAGGCTTTCGATTCGTTGCCACACCAACTGTTGTTACCCAAGATTTGCCATTATGGGATAAAGGGTTTGCCTTTTCAGCTTGTAGCTTCACTTATAGAAGACCACATGCAATGTATAGAGTTGTTCTCGGGACTTTCTGGGATTAGCAGTGTAGACTGCGGCGTACCACAGAGATCTGTGCTGTCGAGATTACTGTTTTTGGTATTTATTAATGATTTTCCATGTTACATGTTCCTCTTACATAGTGTATTATATGCTAATGATTCCACGCTTCTGTTTGGGGCAAAAATTTATTTTGGGTTAAAGAGTGGACACGAGGGGGCCATCGATCTGGCATAAAATTGGTTTAGTGCTGATAAACTTAAACTAAATCGCAATTAGGCGGAGACCATATGCTTTTCCTTAGCTCACAGTATGGTTGTTGGGGGGAGGATTAAGCTTCTTGGGGTCACTTTTGACGCATTTTTGAGATGGCCTGGGCACATCGATTCTCTTTCTTCGGTGCTATCGTCTAATCTGTTTTTCTTGAGATGACTGAGAGCTTTGTTGTCCGATAAACATATTTTGAGTGTGTACTTTGTGGTCTTGCATTCCCACATTGTTTATAGAGATTTACTTTCGGGAGATTCCGCTCAGTCTCAGATGATATTTTCGATATAAAGGCAGCTATTCGCATAATGTTTAAGCTAAGGTCCATTGAAATCGGTCGAAAAAGTCTCTAGAAACAATGAATACTCGCAATGTCATGCTCGTGTCTATATATTTTAGCCTTATAGAAATACATTCTAGCTTGCATGGTGACGTAAGACACAGCGATTTACATCAACATGATACTAGATCGTCAAATCATCTGTTAAGTCTCAGGTCTATGTCATATGTCAGGCCAATAGACTAAGACTCCAGTTATATAACCGGATACTTGTGCATGTGCAGAATATAAACGTTAATATGTTTATGAATCGTTTTTTAGCAGCATCTGATTTTTATTCGGTTGCCTAGTACGAGGAATGATTTATGTCTTCTGTTGATTAGTGCTTTTTCTATTTGTTACCTATTCTTGGTTTGTATACATGTTTTTATAATTATTTATAATTACTGCTTTCTGTGTATTAATGTTGGTTAATTTTATTTATACGCTTATATTTGTTTTTCTTTAGATGGCATGTTATAATGGATAATGACGTGTTATTTATAGTAAGTTGCTTTATGTGAACTTTTATGTTTGTTTGATTTTTTTTTACTTTTTATACCTTTGATATAAACGTTACCTATTTTAATTGTATATTGTGACACTCCGAAATGTATTTTTTGCATAAATGGAACAAATAAATATGTACACTTTATGTTCGTTTGGAGTTTTTAAACTTTTTTTTTTCATTTGTTATACATGTTACCTAATTTTATTATAGAATCTGACACCCCGAAATGTACTTTTGCATAAATGCAACAAATAAATTTGTATTGTTATTAGTATCACTAAATGCCTAGCATATACATAGTTTAGATAATAGTTTTTGAAATTAAGTTCTCAAAGTCGCATCTTAGCATAACTATAAGTTTTTAACTTATCTGAAATATTTGCAATGTATAATTAATATTAAGCATTAAAAAATAAATAAGTATTAAAAAAAACTACAAGTAGAAATTAAGGAAAGCAAACTCATATGCGAATATAGTAAAAATATAATTTGTAATAGGCACAGTTTAAAAATTTGTACATATTTACTAAACAGAAAATTTTGCCGTATTTATGGTAAATACTTATAGCCTGTTCGAGTTAATAACTTAACATTTTACAATTTAATATATTGTTTCCTAAGTGAAGCTAAAATAATATTTATATGCCAAGATTTTAGTATGGGCCTATTAGACTCGAAATATGTAAATACGTATTTACTGAGCTGCCCTAGGTGAAGAGAATAACCCAGAAAGACCTGCCTTTGTGGCATGGGTGGCTCTCTCAGATGCGAGCCGAGGTCAGAAGACGTTTCAATGAAGCTAGGAGAAGAGGAAAGGGGAGAGAGTATAAAATCCTACCCATCAAGTACAACAAAACCGCCAGGCGGAAAAGTGGGGGTTTTTGAGGCGATTCTGCGAAGCATTAAAAAACCCTTGATAGCGTCAGCCTTGAGAAGTCCTTATCAAAAGAACAAAATAGATGATTAGGATCTCTCAAAATCAGTAATATGCAATACATATAAACGAGAAAGAAAATGCTTCAGTTGCTGCTATAGGCCCCCTTCCCGGGATCCGTTAATCTCAGACTTGATAATGCCAGGTGCAATCCGGACTTCGTTGAGGAGACCCACCAGGCGGGATTCGAACATCCAGGGAAAGATGAAATCACCCAGTCTTGCTTCAACATGCCATTTAGATTTTGTCTTGTGTTTGTAGCTCTGGAAAATAATTGTTATGGGGTATGTGCCCAAAGAATGGAGGAAAATACGAGTTATATTTATTCGCAAGTTCAAAAAGGAATGATATTCTCAGGTTTAATCTTTTAAGCCGATAGCTTAACGTTTCTTCTCTCTAAACTGCTGGTGGGACTTATTGAGAGGCCTCCAAGGAATAGACAGCTGAGCTGATATCTGCTTAGCGTGAACTGGTGTGCGAATCAAACAGGCAAGTCATGCGAACTAGCTATATACAAGAGAGTTATCAAGGGCAAACGCTCAGGAATAAAACGATTGCACAAGATATTTTCTTGGTCATCCCTTTACCATACATTAAAAGATCCATGCAAGTTATCTTTTAATAGATCTCCAACACGGTAATATCTATGCTTCTGTAATTGAGGATATGCGTGAAGATGCTTGCAGGGAGGAGTAATTTCTTCTCTGTTGTGGTGCATATAGTGGTGGACGACTACTTGCGGGATCTAAACGACGCAGATTAGATGACTGTAGGCTATGCATATAATATAACCATTGTAAGTTCTAAAAAGTTTGGAGACAATGTGTCGGAAAAGATGCAGATAACTTTGAAATTTGTATCGAAAATTCGCGTTAAAGGGGTACTTCTGTTGTACAATTTACGCGGAAAAGAAGTGAGCGCGGGCTCAAATAGGTGTAATTATATGACAACGCCATCTCAACTGTTCCGCAGGTCAAGTATTTGGCGGTAGCCGTAAACAGTACCTTTACATTTACACCGGACGTTTATATGAAAGCAAACAACGCCACGAAGGCTTTATAAAGTTCCCGGTCATTGTTTTAAAAAAAGTGGAGTCTATCGCTGCGTGTATGTAATGATGGTTAGGTCCACCATCACGTATTCGCTCTTAGTATGGTGGGCGAGAGCTAACACACAGGATGGTAAAAAACTTGTGACGAGTACAACACTTAGGCGATGTCATCAACGACAGCAATGACATCAGTTAATTGGATTCATCTTAAAACTTCCGCTACTGCATTTGGTTGTTAAACTCGAGACAATTACAGGAGCCTGTCAAATTAAAACCGACTCAGAAGTGGGAAACTCACAGAATGGTCATTGTACCATCTTAAAGACAATTGCTGTTGTTACACGTCTATACAGTAGGAGATAGTAATCACGTCACGGGAAGAAGAGATAGGAAAAAATAGCGCATAGCTTAAGAAACTGTCTATTTTACAGATGGACCAAAGCAGCAAATGGAGTAGGATGTGGGATATAAGAAATCAACAGAACATAATGCAGTCTCTGTCAGCCCGAGTCGATATGCAACCGTGTTCCAAACAGAAACATTATCCGTAACGATGTGTGTACAAATGCTATAGATAGGATTTACAGAATCAAAAGTATCTCTATAGCCACAGATAATCAAGCAGTCTCAAAAGCGCTGAGGCAACAGGGGGCAAGGTCAAACCTAGTGCTTGACTACATCCGCCACCTCAGCCAGTCCGCGGAGAATACCGGCACACTGATAGGGGTACCTGCGCACGCCAGTATAGAAGGCAGCGAGGTAGCTGACCAGCTCGCAAGAGCAGGGAGAATGAAGCCTCTAGATCGGCTAAAACCATATTGCAGAGCTTCATGTAAAACTGCAAGGCAATAAATTAAGACGATGTGGCAACTACGGAATGGATGTAACTCCTAGACAGAGACATTCGAAAGCCTTACTGAGAGAGCCATACAGTCAACGAGTAAAAGAATTGCTTCTTTTGGAGAGAAATGAAACTTTTGAGAGAACTTATACCTAGTTACTGTCAAATAGAGAAACACCTGTATACAATGTGGATCAAGATAGACCCTATATTAAAGCATATGAAGAAGAAGAGGAAACTCCTCTCCTTATGATATGGCATTGCGAAGAATCTACAGAAGCACGGCGCAGATTACTATGGGCTGAAAAACTCAAATAAGTAACATCAAAGAATACCCGATACAAGAAAATACTGGATTTTGTAAAGACAATAAATATCTGAAGGTAGTAAATAAAAATCTAAGCAACACAACAGGCCAGAAAGCCGCGGTGTAAGAACTCAATATAGAGAACCACCCTATGCAAAAAATAATAGAAAGATATTTGTTCAAGGGTCAAATAAATTAGTTTTACACTTGGTAGATCAAAAATAGAGGAAGGGTAACAGATTAACCTGGACGCGATAATTTCTATATGCCTAAAACTTTTTTTTTCGATAACCTAAAAGTTTAAATGTTGGAACATTTAATTATAAAGGCAATTTGCACCAAAAATGCAAAAAAGTTTTGCTATTTACAATTACAAGAAATTTACAAAAGAGAAGTTAAACTTAAAAAAGTATTCTTACAGTCGTTATCTCACCCTGGGCTAATTTAATTTAGAAAAAAGTGGTAGTCAGCAATATTAAATTCGATTTTTATTAGCTAGGACCAGCTACAGGTAATTAAAAATTAATGTGAATATTTTTTAACAAATTATTCCTTGATAATATTTTTCATTTGGTAAAACAAATTAAATTTATTGTCATATATAAATACTTTTTAATTATGCATATACAGTCCGTTTCAAAAGCCGGGAATACTTTTTTCTGTCATTAGTATATTTTAAGAGAAATTCTGAAAGAGGACAGTTTCGATTTTTTAAATGTCCTTCTTTTAAGTAAAAATCTTTCTACCCACTCAACCTTACCTAATGGGTAGCTTCATATATAAGGCCTTGATGATATTCCGGCTTTCTTGGTGAGGGACTGTGCTTACTTTTTTCTGTATCCTTTAACGTCCATCTTCAACATCTTGTTTAAAACATCAAATTTTCTTCTGTCTGGAAAACAGGTCGTTATATTCCAGTCTGATCAAACCCAGGTTGAAAACCATAGGCAAATCATCATCGTGGATAATTTTTCGAAGGTGTTTTAATTTATTCTGCACGGTTTTATCATGTTTAATGTTAAACATTCAATTTCAAAGACTCAGCATGGTTTTATCAGTGGTCGCCCTAAATTTACCAATTTAGTCTGCTTTGTGAAGTACATTATTCTAGAACTACATTAACGGACAGAGATCTCAAACTGACGTTGGCTACTTCAATTTGTCTAAGGCTTTTGAAGCCTGAGCCACAATATTCTACTTCAGAAGGTTGATTGGTACGGGTTCTGTCCTAGGCTGTTGACGTTTTTCAGCTCACAGTTTATTGGTAGAGTCTACTCTGTTTGTTCCGTGGATTTCGTTTTGTCGAGATTTTGGCTGCATCAGGTGTGCCGCTGGGATCTGTTTTGGAGCCTCTGTTTTTCAACTTATTCATCAATGACATCACTGACATCCTTGAGGTTCCTCACCTGCTTTACGCCGGTGGCTTGAAGATTTTTCATACCATTAACCACCGTGATGATGTCGTTAAACTACAGGAAACTTTGTGTAGAATATTGTCCTGGACCTGACAAAATGAGCTGCCGCTGAACGTCGGTAAATGTGAGGTTATGACCTATACATTCAATAAGCAAATAATTAGTTTTCCGTAAGAATTATCTGATTCAATACTTAATAGACCTAAAAATGTTGCCGACTTAAGCGTTATTTTTGACCGCAGAGTATTATTTGTGAATCCTGTTGAGAATGTCATCTCTAAAGACTCAAAAAGCTTGAGCTATATCAGCAGAAACTCAAAAATTTTTCTTGTATAATCACCTTGAAAACTCTCTACTATGGCTACGTTAGACTGCATTTGGAATATGCTTCAGTAGTTTGGGCTCCCTATTATAGTGTTCATAGGGATGCACTAGAGGATGTTCAGCATCGACTTTTCAAGATGTTGGCGTTAGAGCTGATAATATTCATCTGGCAGTAGGAACACCACATAGCTGTTTGTTGCTGCGCTTCTTTTTGGAGTCGCAGGCAAAACTTCTTTGCTTTATTATTTTTATTCGGTGTGTTACACAATGTCGTGGAATGTCCGCATATTTGACGCTTGTTGTACTTCCATACGTCTAGAGTTAACTCCTGTTTCAAATCGCATGTCCTGGGACAAATGTAAGACTAAATTTACCGGTACAAAGAAGTGCTCTATATATAACTGTGTACATCGCTGCATTGACATCTTCGAGTGCACCAAGTCCACTCTCAGAACTGTTGCTGGGCCGATTGATTTGTGATCCAGCTGTAGCTCTCTTCTATATATGTGTTTAGTTAACATAATGATATCTGATTATTGTTATAAATTGTACTATGTTTGTTTAAGCTCTTTATTTGGGAACTTCACTGTTGGGTATTCTATTTTATAAATAAATAAATAAATAGATTAATAAATAAACAAATTTTACCAGCAAGTGGGCTCTTGTAATACCCATTTTTAAAGAAAGATGAATTCTCTATTTAGTGCTATTGAAAATTTAAATTTTGCTTAATGTCGTTCAAATAATTATTAATTTATAAAAGCAAGGAATAAATTCAATGACAATTAAGTTTGTTTTGTGGATTTAAAAATACTGACTCATATGTTCGAAATGACCTCTTCTAGACGATAGCGATCGATGATTTCTCGTAGGACATTATAAATCACTTCCGGAGGTACATCAGCAAGTTTTTTCCTTTAGATGGTCTAAGTCATTTACCCTGTTTTTGCAAACCTGGGATTTTAAATATCTCTTTGAAAGAACTCAAAGAGGTGATGTCGAGAGTCATTGGCCGCGCTCTATGGATCATTTTCTTCCAATCCACCTGTTCAGAAATAAAAGATTACTCATAATAGAATACTTTAGTTTATTCCTTACTTTTAAATGCACTGTACTTATATTTTATGACGCATATTTGTCACCATTGTTTTTAGCATACTATAATTTCATTTGTTTCAATTTCATGAAATATTTTGTAAATAATTTCTATTAAGAAAACTATTATTGATATAGAGAGTCCAATAAAATAAAGGACAAATATTGAAATATGTGACTTCAAGGCACTGGATTTTCTTGCACCACACAAACAGCCTTTGGTTGTGGACATCCTTACTCTTTGATAATCGATATCTCTTTGCCATTTGTCGAAAAATCCAACTGAAAAAAAAAATCATTGAAATATTTGACTACTATTAGAGAGTGACTAATAAGCTTATTTTTAATTTATTTTTCTATTGAATATGTGAAATAACGAAGTCATTAAAGGACAACTTAATTATATTAGCGAAGTCTCACATACATAATTAACACATTTTTTTACGCAAATTCTGCAAAAAACTCTCTATTGCAAAAGTCTGCAAAACTTAATAAAAAACTGAAAATTATAACGTTTGAGAGAGATTTTTTGTGTGGCTTCACAGCTAATTTTCTTTTGCATAACGAGGCTGTTTAAAGCAGAACTGGTTGCAGAAAAGGAAATTAGCACTTGTGAGGCGGCAAAAAATGTGTATTCCTCTGTACTAAATTAAACGGTTTTACGAGGTTAGGGCAATAATGAGCAATCTGATCTGCTACTAAAATTAAACTCAAAGTCTCTCTCCTCATTAGTAACTTTTTCAACAAACATTTGGTAAGAACTTTTAAAAAATGACATAATCTGGCCCGATAACGTAAAAAATATATTAAAAAATAACAAAAATTCCATTATCACTAAGATTTAAATCCGTGTTATTATTTGCTGATATACTAGTCGCCCTAACAACTCGGAGAGATAATGAAGTAAAGCAAAATGTGCGGTTTATTTCCCGACCATAATAACATAAGGTTGTATCTTAATTTTGTACGGTCTTGAGTTATTTTAAGTTGCACAGTTATGTACAAGACTCGCATGACGACATTCCGTCAGAGGATTGTAAGGTCATTCAAAAAAACTAATATTATGTTAATACCACAACACATTAAAAAAATCTCTTGCATCAAGTGCGTTATGGTAGCGAATTTTCTTTAAAATATTTTTAATAGCAAATGTCTTTCTTTGATGAAAGCAGGCATCAAACTTGGTTGCCTATATAGTAGAAACAATGTACCATATTTCAAAATGTGTTATGGAAGTGAATTTCCAGAAAAATGTTTTTAATAGCAAATGCGAGCAGGCATCAGTCTGATTATCGGTATAGCCTATGTAGTAGAAATAATGTACAATATTTTATCAAAATTACTTATGATTTGAAAATATACAAAAACTCTGGACGTAGCAAGTGCGTTATGGTAGTGAATTTTCATAAAAATGTTTGTAATTGCAAATATGTGTTTCCTTTTTAAGAAAGCAGGCATCAATTTTTGTTACCAGTATAACCTATATAGTAAAAACAATGTGCCATGTTTCATAAAAATAACTTTATTGTGTGAAAATGTACAAAAATTTCCAAAAGCAAACTTAAAGTGTTCCCGGAAAAACTCGTTTCTTGGTCAACCTTATGGGTTAATAACAAATTGAGCTATTCAAATTTGAAGCATTTAATGAAAATTCGCTACCATAACACACTTGCTGCGTCCCGAATTTCTTTTCTTACAAACATGGATCGCTGAAAAATTCAAAAATGCAATAACATAAGGCGTGTTTGATTAAAAAAAAGTCGAAGACGCAGCAAGTGCGTTATGGTAGTGAATTTTCATAAAAATGATCTGGCACAAAATATTTTATTATAACTTTTTTTTCTTGTAACATAGAAATCTAATTTTGGCGTATAGTTTACTTTTTATATCGTAAACGTACCTACCAAATTTGGTTATCATAGAGTTTTTATTTTTTAAGATAAAAATTTTTTTCAAATGGAAACTCAAAATTTTTCCGGAAAACCTCGTCCGATTTTTCTGATTCACTAACTTATCAAAGACATTTACAAAAGGAAGGTACATGCCAAATTTTATCAAAATAGACCCATTATTCTTTGAGATAAAAATTTTTTTTTGAATGAAAACTCAAAATTTTCCCGGAAAACCTCGTCCGATTTTCCTGGCTAACAAACTTATCATGGCCATTTATAAAAAGAAGGTACATGCTAAATTTTATTAAAATCGTCTTATTACTTTTTGAGATAAGAATTTTTTTTGAATGAAAACTCAAAATTTTCCCGGAAAACCTCGTCCGATTTTCCTGACTAACGAACTTATCCAAGCTATTTACAAAAGAAACGTACATGCCAAATTTTATCAAAATCGGCCCATTATTTTTTGAGTTATCGGTGTGATACATATATATAAATATATATATATATATATATATATATATATATATATATATATATATATATATATATATATATATATATATATATATATATATATGTATATATATATATATATATATATATATATATATATATATATATATATATATATATATAAACATATAAAAATTGAAACTAACCTCGGATATGGGTTCTAGGGGTCCTAGTTCGCACTCATTTGCAAAATTTTTTTCAAAATTCAAAAGTCGGGATCTCCCCATTAGTGAATTTTTTCTACGAAAATTCACTAAAACTGCTTGAAAGCTGTCTATTTGAAGCCATATCCCCATAAAACCCTGCCTACCCCGCACAGCACCCCTATTTGCCCCAGGTTACGTAACTTCCTTGGGGGGTATGAACAAGAAGCTTTTCTTGTGGTTTATGCAACAAGGGTGGTTGTACACGCACGGGGGGGGGGTGTTCGGGGTTGACGAAGCAGACCCCCCCCCGACTCGACTTGTGACATGGGTTGGAGGGTGACTGCTTCGTCGTGGGGATTTTCCTTCCCCTCGCGTGCTTACAACTACCCTCGCTGCACAAACCACAAGAAAAATGTCATGTTCCTACCCGCCAAGGTAGTTACGGCAGCTGGGGGGATAGGGGTGCTGTGCGGGGTAGGCAGGGCTTAAGGGGGATATGGCTTCAAGATGTGAAAAAGACACCTTCAAGTCCGTTTTATTCGAATTTTCTGCTCATATTTCCTTTTTACTACCAACCCCGCCCAGCACCCCTACTCACTCCTGGTCCGTAACTTCCTTGGGGGGAGGGTGAACAAGACATTTTTCTTGGGGTTTGTGGATCCAGGGGGGCTAGGCTGGTTTCTGCAAATAGTTTTTTGAAAAGCGTTCGAGAGCTAAACTGAAAATTTACCGAAAATTCGCTACCAAAACGCACTTACTGCGTCCAGATTTTTTTCTACAAACGCATCATATTTCGATAAAAAATGCAAAAACGCATCAACGAATGTGTTATACGAAAATTAGCTAAAAAAAATTATACACCCCTACTCACTCCCGGTCCCGTAACTTCCTTGGGGAGTGTGAACAAGAAATTTTTCTTGAGGTTTGTGGATCCAGGAGGGAGTCTTGGCAGGTTTCTGAAAACAGTTTTTTGAAAAGCGTTCGGGAGCTAAACTTCAAATTTACCGAAAATTCGCTACCAAAACGCACTTACTGCGTCCAGATTTTCTTCTTACAAACGCATCATATTTTGATAAAAAATGCAAAAATGCATTAACGAATGTGTTCTACGAAAATTAGCTTAAAAACAATTATAAACCGTTAAACCATAAACTTCACTTAACCTACAGCGAAAGCATCAACTTAACTAGACCGACAGCCAAAACATCAGAGAAAGGGTCTATTTGAAATGAATTCTTTGTAAATATTTTAGTAAAATGAAGGGCAATGACGGTTGAATCAGAAACTTAAGGGTTTGCAGAACACTCTTCTTGCAATATTTTCTTTTCAAAATCCGTATTTGTTTCACGTTCTTTGCCTAAACATTGCCAATTTTGATTTTTAAAATTGCGAGTTTGACGTTTTGAGGAAAACTCCAAGATTTGTTTTTTAACTGCCTATAAGTTCTTTACCTTCAAAGCTATAGACCTCAATTTTGTTACAGAGTTCACCCTTTATAATGCAAACACGTGTATCGAATTTGGTTGCCCGTACTTTGTTATTTCCGGAGAATTTGGTAGTGAATTTTCATAGAAATGCTTTTAGTAGCAAATATGTCTTTTAAGTCAAGGCAGGCATCAAATTTGGTTACCAGTATAACCTGTATAGTAAAAACAATGTACCATATTTTATCAAAATTGCTTCATTGTTTGAAATAGTGCAAAATTTTTTCGAAAATGAACTTAAAATGTTCCCGAAACAGCTGGTCTGATTTGTCTGGCCAACGAACCTCTTAAAACTATTTACCCATCTACCAAGATATAATTATTCACATAAAATGCTATTCGAAGAGGCTTAAAAAAGTTTCATGAAAATTTCCAAAAAATATATATATATATATATATATATATATATATATATATATATATATATATATATATATATATATATATATATATATATAATATATATATATATATATATATATATATATATATATATATATATATATATATTAGATTTTTTTCACGAACAATATATATATATATATATATATATATATATATATATATATATATATATATATATATATATATATATATATATATATATATATATATATATATATATATAGTGACGGGAGGAGTAGGAGTCGTTACACGTTAGCGTGCTAATATTTGTATACTTTTAAGGGCGGTTACGACCGAAAATGAAGGGCTATATTTTAATTAAAGTCACCCTGTACTTAGTACTTGATATATTTCGCCTGAGTCCCAAGCATCATCAGGAGTAAGCACTGTAACCAATTGAAAAGCAAAGCCAGAAACATCGAACAGAGAACTTCTGCCACAAAAACATACAAAAAACAGGAAGTGTAACAACAATTTTACAAAACTACATGTAACTTTACGCGAACATTTACACGGTAAAAACATTCAGAGCCAGTCATGAAAAAGCATAAAAAAAGAGTTAGAAAAGCTAAAATATTAAAAAAAAGCTTTGAAAAATTCACATATAAAAATTTGGACACCTAACCATCTTTCATGATAGACACCGATCTGGTCCCTAATCGTTTTGCCGCTGGAGGGCGTTTCTCGAATTTAGTCGAGTTCTTTGTCGTCCTATAACCTTTCTGTTTTTATAGATAATTGATTTCTCAAAAACCTTTTTTACAGCAGTTTTTAATGCAAAATAAGCTGGTGTGGTTTGTTTTAATACAGGGTGATTGAAACATTTGCTATAGTAAAAAAATGGCTTATGGGACACCCGGTATATTTTTATACTCTCTTGTACTTTATAGATTCCTCTTTTCAAAAATATATAATACCTTATATTGAAATCTAGCCTTTTACGATATATAGGGTTTTAAAATAAATTAACTGTAAAATCAAGT
Source organism: Tillus elongatus (assembly GCA_964006375.1). NCBI lineage: Eukaryota > Metazoa > Arthropoda > Insecta > Coleoptera > Cleridae > Tillus > Tillus elongatus. The sequence goes on along the minus strand of OZ023262.1, from coordinate 186,208,576 downwards.
AGACATTAGAAGCTCATAACGCTAATTGACAATTACTGTAAAGGAAACAAAGTTGGCGGATGTCAAACTGGTCTGAGAGATTTTGGGCAGAATCTATGTTCGAACATTGAAAATGTATCACAGCTATGAAAAATAGTATATGTTAAAACGTTTTAATCAGGTGTAATCTGGAAGCTGCAAATCAACTTTATGGACATCGATATCCAGAATGAGCCAAGCTTTTTGTACAATGTTTTAAAGACTGAAAAGAAACCTAACAAATTTTGGAGCGTTTTCTAAACCGCAAAAAACAGCAATAATAACATTGATCACCAAGAATTAATGGTTATTCGTTTTGGGCTCAATTGAAAATAACCTCAAATTATCTACTCGAAAATCGCATACCAAAACTTGTATCCCAAGGAAAACGGCCAGACGAATTAAAACAAACAAAAACATAAGTTTAGGGCTTAACGAACTACGAAAATACGCCATCTACCTTCTGCGCCTCATGATAGAAGACTGTCAGTGATATTTGGAAAAGTGTGAAGATGAAAACTTTGGCGTGGACTGTATTTGGACGGATGAGGAACTAGCAGCAGCGTGAGGATATTTAATGGGTATAAATACCTATATTTATACCTATAAATATACACGAGCCAGTGCCAATTCTCATGCGAAAGTAACCGTAAGAAATCGAGGCCGTTTCAGTTTTAATATATGAGCAGGTATTTTTCGTGAAAGAATTATTGGCCCGTATATTTTGATGGCATACTGAATTCGAAGCGATATTTACATATCCTTCAGGCGCATATTGAACCCTTTTCAGACGACTTGCCACTAGTCCAACGACATGAGCCTATATTTTTCCACAAGTTGGTGTGCTGCCCAATAATTCAGGAGATATAAGTCAGTACTTTAATAACCTGTTTGGTTAAGAATGGATAGGAAACCAAGGGCCAATAGCTTGGCCAGCCAGGTCACTAGAGCTGACACCAATTGATTTTTATCTTTGTGTAAAAATTAACCGTTTGGTTTATAAATGACATAATACCTCGAGAAATGCTAGAGACAGCAATACAAAATGCATTTGCCACAATAACCAATATTGACTCAGTGAAGATTTGAACCTGTGATGAGCAACGATAAGTACACTTGGAAAACCCAAATCACCACAACACATCTTTTCAAAGACTTGACGATCGTTTCACTAACAAGGTAAGAAGAATTTTTCATCCTCTAATGACGCTAACTTTGTTGGTGAAACAAACGTTAGGTCTTTAAAAATATGTGTTTTGGTGATTTGGGTTCTCCACTTGTACGTAACCAATATTGCGTTAAGAAACGGGGCAAATGCTGTCAGGAAACGTTGCCGCTTGTGTATGAATGACTACGGTGCCCAATTTGAACATACTTTATAAAGTGCATATTGTTAGGTAACATTCTTTTCTAATTTTGTTAATTGTTGTGAATGTTATTGGTAATATTTCCTATAGGTTTAATTTTGTCTTCATAATCTATAAATACATATATATATATAGTTTTATTCACTTCATTTTCGCGGATCTAGCGAGGGTTAATAACTGTTACAATAAAGTATTCTTAAGTTTAGAAATACGCACATGCTCTAATTCAAGCAAATTAGTAAGTTATTGCCAAAGCCACTATAAGGCAATTTTCATCCTCTAAAATACTGGCTTCTTAAGTTTTTGCGTTAGTTTATTTTAAAGGCTTATATATCGTGTGGTATATAGTGTTATATATTTCCGAAAAGAGGATTTTAAGAACTACAGTAAAATGTAAAAATATACGGGGTGTCCCATAATCAGAATTTTTTTTGCTATAGAAAATTTTGAATCACCCTGTATTAATTTCATTTCTTAACGTCACACAGTTTGGGATAGACATAACTAAACATTGAATGAAGGGCTTCTCTCCAGACAACACATTTATTTAAAATTCACTTCCCGACGCGTTTCGACACTCTAAGAGGTCATCTTCAGGGGATAAATCTATAATCACAATAAGAAAGGTCTGTCAGAAAAACATTACTTTTTCCGGTAGGCAGTTGTGCACGTTAGAGCACAATGATGACTAGATATTCTCTACAGAAAAACGCCAAAGGCTAAAATCACAAGTCACACAGTAAAATGTTAACCAACAGTCAAGCTAAAATCTAAGAGAGTTACAAAGTGATACAGTCAGATACAGTAACACAAGTTAAAAAACTACGTCAAATCTAAAAACATAGAATTAAAACTTAATCAAACTAAATATCAGAGCAAAATGAAAAGCGTTGAAAGCTACAAGATTGCAAAAGTCTATTATTTGAACAATGAAGCATTCAAGTCTATTGCAGAAACAAAACAGGCCAACCTGTCAGTTTTGCTCCTTGGCCTGCTCTTTTGTACTTTTGTATGGAAGCTGGTGGTCAACAATTTGAAGATTTACTTAACTGAATAAACATTTTTGAACGTTTGGTTTTGTTTTTTAGTTTTTTTTTAACGAAAAATTGACTAATTAGTGCCTTTTTCTATCGCAATGAATGAAATACGTTCTTGCAACTCCAACTGTGAATAGTTTTTAAACGAGTTGATAAAACTCCAAAAAAAAATTGTGTTCTGAATTAAAAAAAGGAAAAGCTTTCAAATGATGTAACACTCGACCCATGTTTCCTATTTAAAATATAAAGGATGTTATCACCACCCTTAAGGGGTTGATGTGACAAAGTTGAGTTTTATGTTAAAACGTGTCCCCCTCAATATTAAAATTGACGTATTTCAACGTTTCTTAAAAAACTATTCTCTGGACGCAAGTCGGTCTGTTTCGTTTTCAATGCGCCACCCTGTATATACACTTCACACAGGGTATTTTGGATATCTAAAATTGCGAATTTTTTGACGGAATTTCGCCACAATAGCTTTAATTGAAATTAAAATCTACGAATGCAAATCCTGAACTGCTTCTCAATTCTTAGTTTGTCAGTACAATATAAGGAATTATTTACTATATTTTTTACGAAGTAGCCCCTGTATGTTTAATTATTACTGTTATAATTTTAAACTCCAACTAAATATTCGGCTTACATGACAGAATTCTACTTGTACAAGGTTAATCAATAAGTAAGCTGTAAAGACTACTCATAGATGGAGCTACTACATGGAAACTAAAGATAGACAAATATGATTTAAGCATCTTAAAAGTAACCTCTATAAGACTTTTACTGCTTTTGCCTTGGAGTATTGTAAGGTGCTTACTTACCATCTCGTAATTTTAAAATCTCTTTATCGAATCCTCTCCAAAAAGAAGCTTTTTCGCTGAAAGCCCAAGCTACCGCTGTACGAATAATAGGCTGCTTTAAAATCTGGTATTTCCGGTGGAAATTTATATATTCAGGGCATGCCATAATGGAATGAAAATAAATTTGAGAATATTCTCCCAGCAAAGCAGCTTTGTTTGTTAGCGAGTATCAAATGGCTTGACAAAGATTTGGTTTGATAACTAAAGACCTAAAATCAAAATGGTTAATTAGTTTGCCAGCATTAGTATTTATTATGTCCAATTTTTTATAATTATTGGTCATTTTTATATATTTTCAAAAAGACGCACTTCCATTTACACAAAAAACAAATAGACAGTTATTTATTTCAAGTAGTGTCCCCCATATTTTAATATATTTTTTTGTCAAAAGTAAGGCAAAGACAGTTGAAGTTGAAAACAAAATTGATAAATATTGTGGATCATAAATAGACCACAAAGAAAAAGTAACAAGGCAAAGAAATGCAATGAGATAATTTAATAAAAATAAAAAATGTTAAATAAGAAGATCTCCAAGGCTACGTGATAATTGGAAGCCGATATTATATTGTATAATATCATAATATATGATATGTTATGCAACACATGTAGTTAAAAAAACATATGTACATATTTCTTGTGACGCCTAACACAATATATAGGGTGCCCATCGTAGAAGGGTTTTCCCAGGAATTGCTGTGAATTTTGAAAAGCCCGGAAACATCTTGATTTTGCTTGCGAAGACGACACATTTTTGAATCCAGCAGAATTTGTAGCATTCAACCCGTAGCGGAAGTGCCTTCCATCCGCTCAATTTTAATACGGAAGGTAGGTGCAGTTGCACCTTTTTGAAAACTTTTTTTTGTTCTCTATTCAAAACGGTAATTTAAAAATCTACCGTAGATAACTCATAAAACATCAGCTATTGAATTAAAAAAAGATCATACTTTATCTAAAGTCAATTATTACTGTTCTACTGACTGGCCAGGCCAATAAAACTGTTTCGAAATTGTAAAAACATTTTATTGAAAAACGGATCCATTTTCTTTAAACAGGGTTGTATTTTGTGAGGGAATAGAGATGCTTGCCACAAACATTACAACAACAAATATTTAGTGGATTACATCTCACACATAAGGGTGTAAAACAATGTATGCCTCTAGCTCGACCTTACATAAGCCGGCCAGAAATACATCGTAAAATTGAAAATATGTGTAGTGGTTTCACAATACATTTTTTTTCAGATCGAGTTCATAAAATGCTAATGTGTCTCTAAGGCATCATGAACTTTTTCTGGGACAAGATGGGTGTGATATGGGCTTAGATTCTCTTAGAAATAATGAGAATCCCTACCGAACCGCTTGACAAGTGGCAAATTTGACACTAAAAGCGTTTGGTTTTTGACTAGAAAGAGTTTTCTGATTAAATGTCGCAAGCGGAGCTACCAATCTAGCAATTTCTAAGCAAAAATATCGATAGAACAGGCAGATATCTCCAACTTTTCCCATGTGGTTTAGAGAAGTGAAATTGGCTGTGATATATGACTCTCCTATAAGATAAATAGCACGTTTTTAAATAGAATCTAGGAATGGCAAGGTGGACTTTTGGGGCAGTACCCTAGACATAATAACAATATTTCAACTGTGGGCGTATCGGTGCCAACTGTGGGCGTATAAGTGCATTATCAGTATCAGTACGGCGTCAAAAGCTGCTGTGATGAAAACAAACTTTTAAACCGAACCAGAGACCCAAAATTTTTTGGAGCTGGTCGTAAAATGTCTACCTATAATTTTTGCCATAGACCAAAAAACGTCAGCTACTGTTCGGACAAGAGATGACTGTGTCCCTTGTTTTAATTGGTGAAAGTCATTTTTGGCTTAAGTGATTGTCTTTCTGCATCTGTTCTTTGTTGATAGAAAGCGGCGTGATTTTCACTGCTTGGGCTTTGGGCAAAAGATTAGAGGCAAAAGATTGGATGCAGAATATTTGATAAATACTGCCTCCTGGCAAGTTTTATTGAACCAGTCTCTGGATTTGGAATTGACGTGTTTTGATAAATAGAGAACATAGGTGTCCATGCTTAATAACATTTTAGTAATGAAGTTGGCGCATTCGGTGGGATTATTATATCTCGACAGATTCATATACTTCTAGGGTTGACCTGTGAACAAAAATTGCTGCCTCAGAGGTTGTTTTATATGAATTCAGCTACAATTCTTTGCACGATAAATAAATTAAGAAGTTTATTATGTTGAATGGGGTTACCTGAAAGGGTACAAACTGATAATGGACCACCATTTACATCGACAGAGTTTAAAAGTGTTTTAAAAATAAGCGGAATTGGTCACATTTTCCTCACCATATCAATCTGCCAGCAACAGGTTCGTAGAAAATCTCGCTAAAAAGTGAGAATGGCCTTAGAAAAGCGGATCTTAAGAAATAATATGTAGATACATTTTTATAGAAGTTTTTTTTTATAATACCGTAACGCAGAAATTGCAACTACCGTAATAAGCTCAGAAATAAACACCTCAAAACGTGTTTTCATTTATTGAAACCAAATCATAAAAACATGTAGAAAATAAAAACTAAAAACACACATAAATTACGGCCGTCAGTTTAAAAATTGTGTTACAAATGAAAATATTTCGGTAAAATATTATACTGGTCCACACATCCTAGTTCGATTCCTGGTGTAGTTACAGAGAAAAAATATGGTAACATAATGTAAAAACAAAAAGACGCAAAAAGTCGTAAGGCACAGTGATCAGCTAAAAAATATATGGAAGCATATATAACATAGACGAAAAAAAACACCAAATAAGTGATTTGCTGTGTAAGTCACGAAATTCTATCATTTTCCGCAGTACCACAACAGCAGACGTAGAAACCGGTGTCAATAATCCAAAACCAACTAGCAAAAACATTTTCAGAAATAATTTTAGAAAACACTGATTGTAGTAAATATTACTGATAAAGTCCAAAACGAACAAGCTATATAAGTTTAATGCCTTAATACCTGGGAGAAAGTAATATGGTAGAACGAGATTTATGTATATATATATATATATATATATATATATATATATATATATATATATATATATATATATATATATATAATATAGCATAGTTAGAGTAGAAAACAAGGCATAAAATGGGAGATAGCGAAAACTCATTAACTTATGAGGGGCAGCAAAAAAGAGACCCAGTGGCTGATATTTTTCCAAAGAGTAAAAGGGTTGAAACAACACCAAAGAAGAATGACAAAAGTGAGCATAAAAGTTGGATAGAGTGCTAAGCATGCTGAAGTAATTATGTTGACAGCATTAATAAAAATATGACTAGAGAAGTATGTGGCGCATTTGCTAGGTCGACAGTTGACCAGATATACCCGCTGCAGCTAATTTTGATAAGCTGCTAGGAGTATGAGATTCCAGCACAGATGATGTTCATCGATTTTATCGCCGCTTAAGACTACTATGTGAAAAGAAGAAAACTTATTGAAATACCTAAAGAGTTTAAAATACCCGAGAATATAGTGAAACTACTAATTATAACGCTACGTAACACCACATGTGCAGTTAGGGCGAATGGAAAGCTGTCAGACGTTTGAGGAGAGGATGATCCGCTGTCAAGACTATTATTTAATATGGCTCTGGAGAAAGCCATAAGATACAGTGGCATAAGTAGAAGATGTCTTCTGTTTGACAGAGGTCATTTATACCTTGCTTACGTGGACGACATCTTGTTAATGGCCAGAAATAGAAGAGAAATAGAAAACATCACTAGAAGTTTGGTGGAAGTAGCAGACAGTGTATGGCTTCAAATAAATAAAGATAAGGGCAAGTACATGACAATTAGAAAGATTAAGGAAATTAATCTGGATCCTTTACAGTGATATCGAAGGAGGAGTGTCTTGAACTTTGAAAAGGTTGAAAATTACATGTATTTAGGTATACCACTAGACAATAGATGTGATGAAGATGTAGAAGTTAACCTGAGGACTGCAAAAGCCAACATATATGCAGGAGGACTAAATGGTTTCCTTGGATCGAAGAACATCTCACACACAACAAAGCTTAGAGTATATAAGACCGTAATCAGACCAACATTGCCATATGGATGTGAAGGAAGATAGAATAGCGATATGGAAGAGAAAGATACTACGCAGAATTTTCGGGGGAAAGAAAATAGATAGCATTTGGGAAAGGCGTACAAATGCAGAAGTGAATCAAATGTATGGAGAACCACCAGTGTCCCAGGTAATTAAAGCATGCACACTACGGCAGCGGCCATATAGAACGAATGGGTGAGGAAAGAATGGTAAAGAAGTATGTTTGGTCAAATCCAGAAGGTAAAAGGAAGGACAGACCAAGAAAAACGTGGCTTGCCGTAGTTTAGCAAGAAAAACGGAATCACAGCTGCAAGATCATTGCAAGAGACAGGAAACAGTGAAAATATATCACCAAGCTATGAGCCAAAATGGCATCTCAATGCTTATATCTATATTTGTATATAAATGTATGTATCTTGAAATGTTTTTAGGGAACTAATAATTTATTTTTTATATTTTTATACATATCCGGCATAATTCAGAAATACATTTTTTTGATAAAGTTTTTTTTAAATAAAATGTAGTTTTTTTGGCTTATTATCATAACTTATTTAAATACAAATATAAAGAGCTTTTTAAATTTTTTACCATTAAATAATATAAATGAAAATAAAAGACCGAGATTGGACACTGTAGCTGTAAACTGAAAAAAAAAACAGAATCACCCCAAAAAAACCACAAAAATAATAAGAGAGAGTTATGCGCAGATACGTATTTCTACAACGAAGTTGTCTTCATAACCCAAACAGCACAGACACATTCTGAGAATATACCAGGAATGTTTCGCAAGAATAGTCAAACATGCCCAGAACACTCTCAAAATATACAAGGTACAATATATATTCATAGAAAATTCTACGAACATGAGAATGGGACAGATTCTGTCATACTAATAAGGTTCTTAGAATGTTATTTATAATATTCTTAGGAGCTCCCAGTATCTTCTGAAAATGCTCCACGAACATTCAATCAACCTTCTCAAAATGTTCATACATATACTCATGGGAACATTGCGTTTTAAAAAAAGATATACAGGCTGTTTCGCATAAGAAACGACACTGAGCAGGGGCATGTAGCGGAACCTAAAATATGGTGATTTACCGCAACTTACTCCTATACTAAGGTGCATCCCTGAAAAGTTATAGGCTTTCAAAGTGGGGTTTTAAATTTCGAAAAAAAAAATCAATATCTCAGTAATACTTCAACTTAGAAAAACCAAATTTGGTACACGTTTTGGGTGTACTAAGATCATTAATTGTTGGTGAGTAGAGTTCAATTGAAGCATTTCAAAGGGTTGAATAGTAGTGATCCACCCATAAAATGTGACAGAATTTCTTAACCTATCGGCGGATCTAAAAAAATATTATCTTGTTTTAAAGGGAAGTAAATTATAAAACATTTTTACTCTTGTTATTTTTCATCAAGAAAAACCCGAATAACTAAAGACCTATATTATTAATGTTACTTACAGTCATCAAAAATTCAATAGATGCCTGTGAAATTATCATGTTGAAGAATTTCTATAACTTAGCGATAGCAATTTTTCATTTCTGTTTTTTGAGTTGTCTGTTTTCTAATAAATTATACTTATTCATACTGTTTTCCTGATTGCCAAATTTGACCTATACATAAGTTTATTGGCAAATATTTAATTTTTGATGATTTTTAGTAAGATTGATAAGCTATGTTTCTTTACTTATTCGTGTTTTTCCTGAAAACAACCACGTTTTTTGAAAATAACAGGAGTAACAAAGTTTTAGAGTTAAATTTCTCATAAAATTAAATATTTTCTTAGTTCCACCAATCTGTTAAAAAATTGTGACATTTTAAGGGTGCATCACCCCTAATCAACCCTTTCAGATGCCTTAATTGAACTCTACTTACCACTGATTAATGCTCTTGGTACAATCAAAACGGATACTAAACATGGTTTTTCTAAGTTAAAGTATTACAGAGATATTGATTTTTTTTCGAAATTTGAAACCCCATTTTTAAGGCCTATAACTTCTCAAGGATGCAACTTAATATAGGGATAAGTTGCGTTAAATAAATATATTTTACGTTTACCTACATGCCTCTGCCCTGTGTCGGTTCTTATGCGAAACACCTTGTACATATTTTTTGAATGATACAGAAATTAAGAAAATGCAAAAATATGAAATATTGGATTCCTCTACAAAATTTACTGATTTTCCACCATTTAACTGGCCTTTTATATATATTCGTATAAGCAAGCCCAACAGGCTAGAATTTGAAGTTCAATCACTCACCCTTGTGTAGGTTACCATATTGTTCCAGTGGATACACACAAACCTGTAAACTCAAGTTCAGATACGTAATATGTCAACAATTCGAGCACATTTATTCAGATTAAGTATATACTTATAAGAAATACAAAGAAATGTCTGAATGAAATATTAACAAAACAATTAAAATTTCAATAACATAAAAATCAAATAAATAAAGATATAGTTCTTGGAGTTGCCAGAAATGTAATAGCCAAATACAACGTTTCCGAGATGAATAATCACGGTTACCCCCACTGAAGTAACTTGAAATTTGGCTAGACTATTGATCCTACAGGCTCTCAGTGTGACATTAAGGGAATTGCATTACGCACTAGTACTTACACCTTTATAGAATACAACTAAATTGGACAGAACATGCCACAAAATCCTACTCCCTTGCACTTACACAAAACTACAACTGAAAATCATCGATCAGACCTTCTGACCCTTCCCTATGGTTGCTTTCTGCTCCGCTTCTGCGGACTTGATTTTGACTTGTAAAGCTATTTCAATATCCTAATGCCCAATGTTTATCACCAACAGCATGGCTATTCTGGTTTTAAAGGCATACTTTGGCAAAGTGATTCCGTATCTGATAAATTGCAAGTTTTATTGTACATTCATCTTCCTACCATATGTTCAGGTCCACCTTTTCTGCACTTTATGGTGCTACTTGCTTAGACAATTCTATAGATTTGCAGTATTTTTGCACTTTTCCAGTCCATCTAGTTCAAACTGTGGTGGTGGTGGTTTATATTGCATGACTTATGTACTATTAAACATAACACAATTTTTAAATTATATATTATACAATGCACGTGTACCTAATTCGTAAGATGATCCAGTCTCAAGCAAAGTTGGCGAACCCATCGTCAGTGTGAACTACAGGAGATGATTTAAAACTTGTTTCTTTACTGGGTGCGTCTTAGTTCTTGATAACCTCACACCATGCTTTAGTTGCTTCTGTACTCTGGATCTATGTTTGAAATTACACACTGTGCTCCGTGTTCACGTTACCTTATTATTTTTAATTAATTAGGTTAGAATAGAACCTTATACAACGTTGACCACATACCATTCATTTTGGCATTACTTTTTATTCACGTCTAGCGGCCATCTTGCCATCATCCCTTCCCGGAGGCATGGACATGTGCTCTATGCCTAAAGAATGGATTGCCTAAATATACAATTTCGGATGTGTTTACCATAGACAGAATCAAACATGCAAAATAGTTACTATTCTAATTCTCACCACTATACTGTAATCATCATCTATCTTTTTCATTAAATTTTAAAGTTATATAATATTATAAGGACATCTCAAGTACATTCTGAGCGAATATTCGGTATAATAATCTATTCAAATATTCTCAGTATATTGATGAAGAATTTCTTAGGATGTGATTGAATGAATGTACTCAGAATATTCAAGATTGAAGTTTGAAATTCCATAAATGTTATTAAAACATTCCGAAACAATTATTCTGAAAAAAGAATGTTCACACCTTGTGCTGTATGGAAAGTAGCTGTGGCTAAACTACTGTATGGGTAATTGTCCTAATTATATACCAAAACAATACACTAAAAATTATGTAATACCGGTGATGCAATACCGGATGATGCAGCACTGGATGATGGAATCTAGGATGCCTCAGTACCACATGATGCAACACCGGATGACGTACCACCGGGTGACGTAATTCAAGTACTGTTGTATCACTGGATCCGCCTAACCAGTTGTTTTGACGATGTTGAAAGCAACCCTGGATCATTTCGTGCTATTTCAAAAAGCGCTGAATTCACCCAACCGATTTCATAAAATTTTGCGGATTCATTTTGGGGATTTCTAAACTTTCCAAAGCCTTTAATTTGCGATAATCCGTGGTTACCTTCAATAACTTAAGATTGATATCGCCTACCATATGTCTCGAGTCAATCATATTATGTTGGGCAACGTTAGATTTTTATGCTCTATTGAATCTGAAAAGAGCCATGTGCTCTTTGGTTGGCCCAAAAAGCTCTTAAAATTATCAACCTTATAAATAACTCTCTCATTATCCTTGAATATTTTTTAACCCTTTTGTAAGAAAATGATAGAATGGAAGTACAGCGAACTCTTTGGGTAGCTCATCGGATTCAAGCGTCAACGTCGTGATGTTACTTATTTCACCACTCCAGCAAAGTCACTCTTAAATTGGCTCATTAAGAGTGCGGCAACGAAGGGAGACAATGGGTTTTGCATTGAGGTGTGCCGATAAAAAATTCCCCTGGCTTGAAATAAACTGTCGGATATGCATCGTGAAGTTAACTTAATTTATTCCTTTACCATTTGTTAATATATGTGGAAAATGTCGATAACTAACATTTCGACATTAAAGCCTGAATACGACACCAAAGAAGATCGCTGCACTTCTGTTCTATCCTTTTATTGCAAGAGGGTTAAAGAAAATATTTAAAGATAATGAATAATGGTTGTTAATAAAGTTTATAATTTGAAGAGCCTTTTGAGGGGACCAAAGTATAATTTTGACTTATGACAAAAATCGGGAATTTATCAAATATCTTGTAATAAGCCGGAGAATCTATATTGCGAGAGAATCTATATTGGGCAAACGCGGAGATCAATAACAATAAGATTCAAATAGCACATAGCTTACTTCAGGTGCAATAGCGTTGTCCAACATACAATTGACTTAGGACGTAAGGTAAGCGATAGTAAAATTAAGTTATAGAAAGTAACCACGGATTATCCAAGTTAGATTCTTTGAAAAGTTCCGAAATCAGCAAGGTGAGTCCACAAAATTTGATGAACTCAGACATGAGTCAATTTAGTACTTTTTGAAAGAGCACGAAATAATCCATGGTTATTTTCAACATCGACAAAATAACCGGTTATGCGTATCTATTGACACAACAATAGTCTTCGAATTACGTCATCGGATGTTGCATTATCCGGTACTGATACATTCGATATTGCATCATGCGGTTTTTCATCATCGGGTATTGCATCAGTGATATTGCATCATCTGGTATAACACCATTTTAGTGTATAGTTTAGGTTATTAAATAAGAAAATTTTCCCCATACAGTTGGTTTAACGACAGCTACTGATAAAGACAACTTCGTTGTCGAAATAGTATCTAGTCGATAACTCTCTGCTTTTATTTTTGTGGTGATTCTGCTTTTTGTTTCATGAGTGAAAGTGAATAAATTTGTATATGAGTATTACATAACTAATAACCTGACGATTTTTAAAATGAAGGTAAGTGTGTCACGCGAGTTTGGATAATGCCCTTTTGGCACTTCAAAACAAAAAAAACTTTATTTCGAAATTACAACAAGTTTAATTATAATTTTAAAACAAAGGAGAAATACACGATGATTAATGTTGAAACACTCTTAATATATTCTAACATAATATTGTATCTTACATGTATATATAAACTCGAATATGCTTAGCTAACATTATAAAGTAAAACAACTTAAACTAAATAATTATGTTGACTATAATTAATCAGCGGTTTTATTATCTCCACGGTGAACGACTGCTTTCATCCTATTACTATACTAACACGAGATATCAGTACAGCATTATACAGTGTGCTGTAACTCCTCCCTTGCCATATGAGATTTTGGGGTACCTAAATCTTGAAATTGATGTCCTCCAGGGAAAATTCGTGGGTCTTCTTAAGTTCATTGATGATTTTGGACTCGGCTGCGGAACTGGTTATTCTGCCTTTAAATTTCCAAAAACAGAAATATGCTACTGTTAATAAAAGAACACAAAAAGTTAAAGTAAAAACACTTATGGAAGTATGAATTACAGGAACACTTATTGTTTGTAGTAACTCCTTCTGATGCTGTAGTTGGGATTTCACTAAATTCAATTCATCTAAATTTATAGATTCTAGATGTAAAGGCACAATGTTAAGTTTTGAGTTCATAGACAGTTCACTAAATTTAGGTTCGGGTAACGGCATATAAAAAAGTTTTTTAATTTCAGATTGATGAGAACTTACGGTTTGTCCTTTGATTTACCTCACAGCCTTCTTCAATTTTTACCAGATAACTACCATCTATGGCCATGATTTTACGGTCATCGCTGCATCTGTAGTTGACTATAGTTTCTGCTGGAGAGATGATCCATTTGATTTCGCTGATCTTCTGAATCTTCACATCGTTTATTAAAATTTGGTAATGCTCACAATTGTTATACTGGGTGGAGAACTTTATTAATTGTATTTTAGAAGGGCTGTTTGGACTGATGTGATTCATTGTTTGAGCTTGACACAGGAATTCAGTTGGTAGGACTTCTCGACATGGTCCATCATGAAGATTGTAATTTTCATCATTCAAGGAAAGGTATTTTGAATGGGGAATTAATGTTAGGAATGTATGGGTTAAACTATTATGAATAGGAAAGGCATATAAATGATAGTAATCGTAATACGCTGACTCAACGGTACGTCTAAAATGAATGTTAACTAAGTTGGTTTGTAGTAGCTTTTAATAGTAATTATTTCTTCATAAAGGGCCATATTATCTATATTTACCTCATATGGCAGATTTACTTTATGTCTTTGAATTTTATTACGCTCCGCCAATAAATCATCTGTTTCTAAAATAGAGGAATGCATTGTCTTCAATTTGGCAAATGCTATTGCATTAACTAAAGTCTCCAAAATATTTTTAATTCCCGTTATTTCGGTAATTAACTGAACAAAGCATATTTGAGCTATGATGACTTTGTCCATGTAATCCTGTCTTAAGTCTTCAGCTTCAACATTTTCGTTAGAAATTCAATACGGCCTACTATCTTTTTTTCATTGATAGTCAAAATGTAAACAGTTTGATTACATTTGGTAATGGCGGTTTTAGTTAGTGATATTTGATTTTTTTGAAATTATTTCTAATTTATTTTGGTTACTAGTTAGCTCCAAAATTGTTGGGTCATAACGTTTAGCATCATTATCATCTAAATTTCCTGTGATAGACTTACTTACTGTTCCCAGTCCGTTTATCAAATCTCTCTTTTTTTTTCTATTTAAACTTGATGGTATAGTTTGTTTGAAAATTTTGTTAGTTTCACTTATTTCATGGAATAGCACATTTTGATAATTTCGCAATTCTTCATAATAGGATTCATTATAAGGGGAGTGTTGTATAGAGATGTTCAGGTGATAAAATGTGTTTTGCAAAAGTTGAAGTCTAGTAAAAGTGGTTGTAGTTTAATCGTTCTAATCAATGTCCATTTATCTATTGCGTTCTGCATAGTCCATATTTTTAAAGGTAGCAGTCCAGGGTTGTCATTCAGTCTGTTAAACTCTACCTGCCCAAAGACACGGGTGAGGAAGAGGATTAACATTAATTTTTCCATTCGCTTAAGTATGAAGTCGGCAATGTTGTCCTTCTTCGCTGACGATTTTTGGTCACTTCTATCTATACTTGACTTGGCCCTTCGAGATTGGCGATGATGTCCTTCCTCGTTGACGATGTTTGTTACTTTAAATTTTCTAGGTTGCAGGTTTTTAACGATAAAAATCGACGTGTACTTTTGCGATTTTTGTCAAAAATACACTTAAACCTATACTAACGACTGCGCCAGTTTGGATAATGCCCTTTTTGCACTTCAAAACACAAAAAAACTTTATTTCGAAATTACAACAAGTTTAATTATAATTTTAAAACAAAGGAGAAATACACGATGTTTAATGTTGAAACACTCGTAATATATTCTAACATTATATTGTATCTTACATGTATATATAAACTCGAATATGCTTAGCTAACATTATAAAATAAAACAATTTAAATTAAATAATTTTGTTAACTATAATTAATCAGCGGTTTTATTAGTTCCGCGGTGAACGACTGCTTCCATCCTATTACTATAATAACACGAGATATCAGTACAGCATTATACAGGGCGCTGTAACTCGCGTCTTATTTTTTACATTCTTGTATATTTGTGCTTAATATCATATCGAAAAAATGTTAGTTATCGTTTAGTATGTGCCTTATCAAGAAATCGAGTTCATTGTCAAAAATTGTTGTAATTTATATACTAAATTAAAATATTCGGAAACAAATTGTTCGAAGTTAGCGAAAACTTTACACTAGGTACTTACTTTTTGGCCCTGTGCAGTTGAGCTTCATGATTAAGGTCGAACAAATTCAGAAACATTCCAGTAAATGTAATATCCAATACAATTTCATAATTTTCATCCAGAAGTTGTTTTAAACTGGTGACTCCTTTAACTGGCGGATGTGTAAGAAGGGAAGATAGTTCAGATTTATAGGCTGAATCGATCATGATGCATGCTACGTACCAAGTTGCAAGCAGAATCAGGACGGCATTCACATTTGTCTTTATACGCGTGACGGACTGCTCAAGAATTAAAATGAGAAAAACCTGCAAATTAATTAATTTTAAAATGTCGCCTATGTTTTTAAACACAAATTTTCTGATACTGGCGAAGCAAATGTAAACGACATAGATATAGGTAGTTTATAAAATACGCTTCTTATTTGTGTACCGTAAAACAGGATACTTAGAACAATTGTGTAATTTCAAACAAAGCTTTATAAACTTGAAATAAGCGCGTAAAACTAGTTAGTATGACAGCGCATAAGTTAAGATCCATTGGTTACTCGAACTGTGAGCTCAGTTAGTCGGAATCACGAAGAAAAAACAACTTAAAGTGAAAAACTATAGTAGTATAGTACTGGGAGCATTTCAAAACCTGCTATGTAAGTAACCTCTAAAATAATGAAAGATCAACTTCGCCACTATAGATATATTCAAATGTTTTAATAAAGCGGCATTTTAAGGTTATGTTATATTGTAAACAATATCTGTTTATATTGAGGCGCAATTTTCCTACGGATAAATTTTGTCTTCAAGTTGGGGTCAGATGTAAGCAAGGTGCTTACAGTTTGAGTATCTATATTTATGATATTTCTACATACATAGATGTTTGATTTGATCTCAGAACAGTTATGAAAAGTCGCCACAAGTTATTTAACTATCGTAAATTTATCTATCATAAAATGCATAAAATACGTAGGCCGCAAACATGCGGAAATTGAGTGTATTTAATTACGTGTAATCAGAACACCTTACTAAGCGAAAATGCGCGGTACAACGGTCAATTTAGTGCATAATGAAAGGAAATGTAATTCTAAACGGCACCGGCGACGATAGGACGAGTAGGTAACCTCTAAAGAGGCCACTTGAGTTGCAACAGAAAATTGCCGCAAACTCAGTGGTTTTGGCAACTCGGGGACGGGGAAGAAAGATGTCGGGGGCAGTGTTTAGGCAGCCGGCCTCCGGGCTAAGCATTGCCGCCGCGGCGATAATCGTCAAGGGTTTCTGTTAAGTAAATTGAGAAGTAAGTGAGAGAAAGGGCGGTTATTGCGAACGAACGTGTTTTAACAGCCATGGAGGGGCTGGTAAAGCAGAGTAACGAGCTGGTGTATTGCTTTAGATTTCTGGGTGAGTCGGTTCCAGTTTATTTATATTTAAATAAATGTTCCCTTTTTATTTAAGAATGGGCCCGCTGTCTCGAGTACTGAATTAATTTTAAAACTAAGATTGTATAGATATTTTGAACCACATGAGGGCTGTAAGCTAAATGAGTATAGATTTGAGCCGTAGGGCGCTGGACTTAAAATCAGAGTGAATGAAATCAGATTAAAATGTAGGTGTTGTTATAAGGGATTTTAGTAGTTACCGAATTTTTTGTGAATTTTATAAGACGAAGTACAATATAAGGCTTGGGGCCTTAAGGGTTTAGTTGGGAGCTATAAGGGAGGTTAGCTATAATTGAGAGCTATAATTAGGCTAAGAAAGAGTCAATTATTAGACTAGAAACAATTATACCGGGGCGAAAATAATTTACTTTCTCCGGCATCCACTTTGTGTAACATTTAGTACATTTTAAGATTGGGAAAACCTCCCACACAATTCTGCTTAAATAACCCTAGGGTTTATATCATTTGAATTAAGAATTTTAGTTAATTTTAATTAGAAGGAAACCTTTGAAATTATAGGATGTATTTAAAATTTATTGTGCCGTTAAAAGGTTTATCTGTATAAATTTTATTTTTTGTATTAAAGTAATTTTAAAAACTAGATGCTGAGTTTCATTATTGGCTTAGGAAGCCCTAAACTCGAGTTCATTTTAACAGTTTCTTATAGAGTGACTTTGATGTGCTTGGGTCACTAGGTATACGCCAAGACTGAATATATAGTAAAATTTTGGGGAATTCGATCCCAGATGCTCGGTTTTCAGTGTTCCAAATAAATTTAGGCAAGACCTCCCTTGAAGGTCGTAAAACTTAAATATTAGTTTCAAGGTAACAAGGGGTAGTTTTTTGGATACGCGTTCTGCCGCTCGAACGTTGCCGATCCTAAAATATAACTAAAGGAATAATTACTTAAATTTTAATAATAGTAATAATTAGAATTTACCGTCATTTGAAAAAAAAAACCGTTTGTAGTAAAGAAAAGCAAAAGGCACGTAAAACCACCCCATTACAATATGAAACCTTTTGTGTGTGTGTGTGTTTTGTTTTGGCTTATGTTCGCGACTATGACCAATCACCGACGACTGGGAGCAGTTTCACTATCCTGGAAATTTTGCCGAACCCCTCCTTTGTGTAAGGAGGGCATGGATTTTTAATGTGCCCAACAGCGCATGGACATGGAACCGACAGATTTACTACCTCTTCGAAGGCCCGAACGCGCAGACATTCCACTTGCTCAGACACAATGCTCCAACCTCGGTTGATGTTAATTGTGCAGTATGTACTGAAAAGTACACTTGGTGAATCCAAATCACCACACACATCCTTTCAAAGACCTGACGATTGTTTCACTAACAAGGTTAGCGTTATCAGAGGATGAAATATTCTAAACTGCTTACTAATAAACATCACCTTATATAGTGAGTTTTAGTTAGCGACCGATACCGAGAGGGAGACTAAATCGCAGGCAAATTTTTTGCCCCTTTTATTTTTATTGCCGGACGAGGTTTTTGAACTTTCTGTATCGCTTTACCTGACAGATTTCGGAATGTTTAACTGCTTAAGGGCAGAGCACGAATAGCGGGCTGCAAACCAGCGGCGAAGCTAGATTTAAGGAACGTTTGTTTTTTATTGCCCTACAAATATAAAAGCTCTCGTACGCATCAAGCTTAGCTGGCTGTCTTATATTTTTGATAAGTGTCAGATTTGCTATATCAAGGTGGTGGTTATTATCCTCAATATGTTGTGCCACGCATGAATTGCCTACACTAGCGTATCTCAAATGTGCCAGATGTTCACTATATCTAGTGTCTATGGTTCACTTAGTCTGCCCAACGTATTTAAGATTACAATCTTTACAACCTATCTAATAGATACCCGACATTCTAGTGGCTTTACCTTTATCTTTAGTATTACCTAAGATATTTTTTAAATTACTTTTTTGTCGAAAAAGTTAGCTATAATTGGCTTTCTTAAAAACGCTGTAAATATCCCTTGTGACACGCAGTTCAAAAGGTAGACAAACAAATTTTTTCTCTATTTTATCTTTCCTGAATGTCGTGCATTCCGCTAACAGGCTTTTCAACCGCGTATTTTTATTTTTAAGGAAATTGTCAAATTGAAGGTATTTTTCCCTCCCACATGCAGAGAAAACATTTTCTAATGTGATTTTTGTTCATGTTAATCCTCAATAATGGTGCTATCGAATCAATCTGAAATATTTTGTGTTATTATTCAGAAAATAAAAAAAAATAAAGGACTTTCTCTTCACCGATTTTTAAAAATTTCAAACAAACCTCCGTACTACAAAAAAAAATTATACTAAAATCTACTGGCTCATAATTTTAAAAATTTGCCAATTTTATGGAGATTTTAAAATGGTATAAAACATTGTCAATATCTCTGAAAATAATTTACTGTCGACGATTGAAAGTAAGGTAGAAAGTGTTTAATAAAAAACCGCACGTATCGAGTGTCTTCATTAATGAGATATATTTCGCATATTCTTGATGTGTGTAATTTACTCGATTTTTCATTGTATCTACTAAAAACTGAGCGCATGTGTAGAAAGTACAAATTAATACAATTATCACAATCTGTTTGTTAGTGAATTTGCATTTAATACCTCTCTTTAAAATAAAAATTCACTATTAGAGAGGTATCGATGGTGACATTGTGCAAACATTTTTTCAAATGACCGCGAACTAGGACACCTAGAACGCATATCCGGGGTCAGTTTCAATTTTTGTATGTTTATATATATATATATATATATATATATATAGATATATATATATATATATATATATATATATATATATATATATATATATATATATATATATATATATATATATATATATATATATATGTATATGTATGTGTCCAACCGTTAACTCAAAAAATAATCAACCGATTTCGATAAAACTGGCAGGTGCTTTTCTTTTATTAATGGCTTGGATGAGTTTGCTAGCCAGGAAAATCGAAAATCGGACAAAGATTTCCGGGAACATTTTAAGTTTTCTTTCTAAAAAAAATTTTTCTCCCACAATTACAAAGCTACTTTAACAAAATTTGTTAGATATGTTGCTTTGGGAAAGACGTTACCACATACAAAAATTCAACGTTCTAAGTTTATAGAAAATTGGGTTATTCAAATTAGAAATGAAATATTGAATAAAAATTTACAACCATAACTCACTTGCTGCGTCCCGAACTTTTATTTATTCATTAGCTACCCGATTTCAATGCATAATTTACATTCAATCGTCGACAGTGAATTATTTTCAGATGATTGATAATGTTTTATACCATTTTAGAATCTCCATAAAACAGGGAAATTTTTGAAATGATGATCCAGTAAATTTTATGATAATTTTTTTTTCTGTACGGAGGTTTATTCGAAAATTTAAAAAAAATGGGAAAGAAGAAGTCTGTTCTTATTTGTTTTTCAGATTTTCTGCATAATTACAAAAAATATTTATAGTTAATTAGATAACGCGATTATTGAGGATTAAGATGAAGATAATACTTCTAAGTTTGACAATTTTAATTTTTTGCATAAAATCTTGAATATCGTGAAAACGGAAAATTTTTTGATAAGATCATATAGGTTTTTTTTAAGGGCTTGTGCTAGTCTATCTGTGTGTGACGTTTGATTTACGACTTGGAACACCTGTAAATATACATAAATTTCAGCTTTCGTGACGGTAATGTGATTATTTCTTAAAACGTTGCGGGATAGCCGTCAGTTACATGATAAAACTACATATTATATTACTTAGCATTCGGAACTACTTATTCGTTTCTTAAGGCCGCAGCATGAAAGGAAAAATCACAATTTACACAAGTAAAATAAAAATAGTTTAAATGCTTACATATACCTACTCTCCTAAAAATACACCACCCAGTAAGAGTCGACCAGTTAAAATTAAATTTTCCATGCTACCCTGTTTTGTATCTGATAAGAAATGATAACAATATGGACAAACAATTTTAACAGGGGAACACCTTTTTAATTTTGTTTTATAAAAAAATATATTTTTAAATTTGCGTTTACTTCAGTTTAAAGCAATATTTCGTAGCGATTTCTGCTCTTTTTATTATGTCATTAAGTCATTAAGACAAGGCGCCGTTTACGAAACAATTAGAATCATTCAAGTAAATTCGAAAGGAAGCGCATTGCTGGACTGGGGAACATGGTTATTCAGTCAGACATATTTTTGATCGCATAGGACGCAGTTTGTCAACAGTGTTACAGTGTTGGTCTGAAGAAGAAATACATAACCGTCGTCATGGATCCGGAAGACTTCAAATAATTTCATCACGAGAAGATCGTCATTTGTGGATTTTGGCTTTACAAAACAGAGTTTCCATCACACAGTCGGTTGGAAATGCTTGGTTGGAGTTTTACAAGAAGTCTCTATGGCAATGATTTATCGCAGGATACGCGCTTTTGAGATTCGTTCATATAGACCATTTTTTATGCCCCCCACTGACACCTTGAAATCGTGCTGCTCGGCCTGAGTGGTGCAAAGGCAGATCAAATTGGTATGGAAAATGGAATTCTGAAGAGTCTTGATTTGTCTTCGGGTCCACGATGGTCGCAGAAGAGTAAGACGATTACGTGGAAAATGCAGAAATTAGGAACTTGTTGTAAAACGGCATACGATTCTTACTCAGAGAGTGATGGTAGGAGGTGCGATAACATACGCTGACAGGTCACCTCTAGTTTTCATTCAAAAAATTTGAATGCAAATATTTACATACGAAAAGTACTGCAGCCTGTTTCACTGCCATACCCACGAGGGCTAATTCAACCCTCTTTCCAACAATACAACGCCCGTCTTCATACATAAAGGGTCACTACAGAGTTATCACAGGGAAATAGCGTGACCTTGCTTCCATGACCATCTCATTCCCCAGACGTGTCACCAATTAAATATGTTTGGGATATAATTGGAAACCGACTGGGCAATTTACCCCAACCACCAAAAAACCTATTTCACTTTCGCCACCGAATTCAACAAGCCTGGGATGGGTTTTTAAAATGTTAACGTAGCTGTGTATGTTTCATTATTAGAGAATGTCTTATGAGAGATACCATTATCTGGCATGCGATAAAGCTTACATTTAGTCGCATGTTTGTAGCGAAGTTTTAGTTTTCGTATCTCCTTGATTTTTATGAATTTAACCTTTTGCCTGTAAATATATTTATTGTTATTAGAAGTTTTTATTAAACTAGTTGGGTTTTACTGCACCTCTATTAGATAGATGGACTGATGCATGTAGGTTACGCTAGAATCCTGTGACGGATTGTAACTAGCGGAGGTATATATCACAATTGATATTTACCCGTTTATAATATTTCTGCTTCCGTCTATATATGGTTGGGAAACGGCCATTCTCTGGAAGTAAGTAATTAAAGCCTACTTATCTTCTGCGGGAATTAATAACATTTGACCCCTGGCTATGGTTTTTCTCCACTAAGCTACCCTAGGACAAGGCTGTTATGAAACAGTAATTTGTAGTGTTCTACGAGGGCATTAGCAAAAGTCCGGGGATCTAACCCAGTCCTGTTTGTAGGGGATAAAGATGGCGCCCGAGGGAATATAAATTAGAGTATTTAAGATCACGCCCGAAGGACGGATTGGCAATATCCGTTGGGTGTTTGCCTAGCCAAAGTTTATCACGATATATTATATCAAATCTAGTTATTTACTTGGGGTACCCAGTTACACCACACCACAAGACTCTCGGTCTAAAACCAAAGTTTTTTAGACACGGACACGAAAAGGTTAAAAGTCAGTAAAAATGCCTTTTAGAGAGTAAACAAATGCAAACATGTCGTCAGATAACGCCAGAAATGCTTCGAAATGTTCGTTCGGAAGTGTAGCAAAGATTTTGTATCTGTGTGATCGTGGAGGGAAAATAATTTAAACACCAAAGCTTGCGCCATCATGTGCCTCCCTTAAAAACAGAATCGAAGTGTCTCAGCGTTTTTTTCGTTTTTTTTTATTCCGATATTTTCTAGGTGGTAAATTTTAATTGGCACACCCTGTATAACAACTAACCTGCAATATCACCAAAACAATGTAAAGTGATATCATAAACTTGTGAATATGGCACGTTGTATCAGCATAATGGCTGCCCGGCGACTTTTAGTACAACGTTGCCAAATTGTGGAATATTTTAAGAAATATTAAAAAATATATATTTAAAATGCCCCAAGACACTTCCAAATTCCTCATAATTCCTCCAAATTCTTCGTAAATACCTCGAAACTCTTCGAAATACCGAGAAATTCTCCGAAATACATCGATATTCCTCGAAATTCCTCGAAGTGTCCTTGCAATTCCTTACCTTGTACACTAAAATACCCCAGGTGGCAAAACATTGCAGAAAAATTTTAAGTCGGCTATTAGATAGAAAACTAAAAATGGCCATGAGAATGTGATTTTCCTTTCTTTATACGAATTTAAATAAATGAGATAGAGGTGAAAATACAAAATCTCTTTTTCAGTTTTTTGGCAATCCCTTGAACGACAGTTGCAGAAAGTTGATTTTCTATGCGGAATAGTAAGCAGCACAAAATTTAGCAACTTTTCTAAATTTAAACCATCCCCCTTATCTTCGATAATAAGCGAGAACCGCATGGTGCTCGAATTTGTTTCATACAATTTATATCCACATGGATGTCCAAATTCATGGATATTAGTAGGACATCTGTATGTTAATTAAATGTCCAGTGGATATCTATGTATATCAATTGAACGTCCTGGGTATCCATCGTGGACATCCATTGGATATCTAGTAGATGTCCGTGTACCGTGTGGGTATTACTAGACACGCAAGATTGCCAAATATTTGAAAGTTTGTTTAAAGCTATATCCCACGGAATTTTACTATCAAACGTTTTACTCAGTAAGTCTCATAATTTTGTATGTTTCCAAAAGATAAATAGTGATCACCGAATCTCGTATCTACTATATATAGTAAGAAAAAAGATGCTGCTAATAATCAAACCCATAAGACAGTCCAATAAATAATATGAACAAATGTTTATAAATATTACTTTAATTATTATAGCTATACTTACAGCAGTTTAGTGGTGATTCCAAAATAATAGATAATAGGTGTTAATGTATCATGACGGAACTGACTATACCCAATAGTTTCAATTACCCTTAAGTGATATTCTTTTACAATCTACTGGAAGTGATGCTTCTAGGTGAAGAAGATAGATATCCACCAGTAATATAAACAATTTCACATATACATAAACTTCCATTATATAACTAGACAAATTTCGCTGATTTCATAATGAGTTTAATTTTTTTTTAACTTAAATCAAGAAGATATTTATTTTCTAGTTCACGTCCACTAGCCATATTATTATCAACCATTGTCGCTTTTTCAGCTATAACTAATATTTATATTTACGTAAATAAGTATAAAATCTATTTTCTTAACTATAACGTGTAATATGAATTGGTATCATCAGTCATCAATCAGTCCTCTGCGTCCACTGCTCGACATAGGCCTCCCCTAGTTGAGTCCATTCTTTTCTGTCTTGAGCGTTACGAATCCAGTTTTTTGTAATTTTTGTAATGTCGTCTGTCTAGCAAGTTGGTGGTCTTTCTCTGCCTCTTTTATCGGATCTAGGTCTCCATTCAAGTAATCGTTTTGTCCACCTGTCATCTTGCATGCGAGCCACATGTCCTGTCCATTTCCATTTGAGTTTTGCCACATGTACGACTACATCAGTCAGTCCTGTTCCTCTGCGTAATTCTTCATTTAAAATGTGGTCACGTAACGAAACGCCAAGCATCGACCTCTCCATTTTCTGCTGTGCTATTTTTAGTTTCTTAGCAGAAGCGTTGGTAAGGGTTGGTGTTTCGGCGCGGTAGGTCATAACCGGTAGAACACATTGGTTGAAAACTTTTATTTTCAAGCATATTGGAAGGTCGCCTCTGAAAACGTTTCCAAGTTTGCCGTAAGCCGCCCAAGAGCGTATAACTTTTCTGTTTATCTCGCATGTTTGGTTGGCTTTGGATATGCTTATCTCGTGGCCCAAATATGTGTATTTATCTACCGATTTCACCTTAGAATTTTCAATAATTAGGTTGTTACTAGGGACGAGGTTTATCATAAATGTTATTCTTCCGATGTTCATTTTGAACCTACTGTTGCACAGGCCTCCTGAAGTTTCTGTAGCATAACTCTAATAGCTTCCAAGTTGTCAGCCAGTAAGACAATGTTGCCTACAAACCGTAAGTTTGACAGACTTTGGCCGTCTATTCTTAGAACTTTCTGGTCCCAATCTAGCTTCTTGAACACATATTCCAGGACGGTGATAAACAGTTTTGGAGACATCGTATCTCCCTGGCGTACTCCTCTCCCAATTTTTATAGGATTCGTGTTTTCATGTAGTTTTACCACAAGAGTAGCATTTATATATATATATATATATATATATATATATATATATATATATATATATATATATATATTGTAAATTAGTTTGGTGTAGCGATAGTCAATACGGCATGCTTCAAGGAACTGCAACACTGCGTCCAGCTCCACTGTGTCGAAATCCTTATGGAGATTCAAAAAAGCAAGGACAAGAAGTCTGCCATATTCGGTGGTCTTTTCAATCACTGTTTTGACGCTCTGGAGATGATCATTGGTTCCAAACCTACTTCGAAATCCGGCTTGTTTCACTGGCTGGCGAAGTCCAACTTATTTTCTAATTGGTAACTCACCTGTAAATTCTTTACTGACTGAAAACCACAAGAAAACTTATTAATAAAAACAACGCACACTTTACTTGCAGAAAGATCTCAATCCTCTAACTGTATTTGCAGGTTGTAGTTTATTTTTCAATTTAGCAGTTGATGCAAAATGGCAAAATGAAATTTTAAATTTTATAACCTCAACTTCGCTCCAAACCAAACAAAGGCGAACGGATTTTCGTCATTTTAGCCAATAATTCACGTACCCAATGCCCCAGGGTGAATATATACTTCTCACAAAATAACATATATAAACAATTTTTCATATTGAAATTAAAATAATTTTATTATAATGCCATAATCGCAAGGAGAATTTGGATGGCAATTTATTTTTGGCGCCAGTTTTAACGTTTCTCAGAAATTCTTGTTCTAGAAAGGGTTATTTTTCTTCCCCTATTTTTACAGACGTCAATAACGGTTTTAATAATTTATCAATGTTGTTTCCTGCTGGTGTGAACAAATTGACAACAACTGGAAGTCCTTCGTATATCCAGGGGATATCTATTGGACCTCCATGGATATATACATACTTGAATGAAATATATACACTCAGAAATTCGAAGGCATTCTTGTACTTGTTTCAAAAGAGTGCAACGAATAAAAAGTTGGACAATGGGAAAACGCGAGGCCTATGAACTTTGTTTTACCGAGGTACAGGAGAAAAGATTTTTTGTAACACAGGTATAGTTTATTTAAGGAGTCGATGGCAGGTCGATTAGGACGATTCGTAATTGAACTACGACAAGTGAAATTTGGAATTTGTTGACGTGCGACGACACGGTAAAATATGGAAGTTGATAATTGAAACGTGAAACGCAAGTGCCTGATAATAAAATCATATTCAATTTTTGTGTAATAAAAATAAAAATAAATACCTGGCACACGGTTTGTTAAGACCGCTTAAATAAAATGGAAATTAATTAATAATCACAGGCAAGCTACTAATCCAAACAGTAGACGAATGGAAAGTAATAAGTACACATCAAATGGAAGAAGCAATCAAGACAACATTCAGTAAGTCGTTTTATGAACTTTACCGTAATAAATGTGCTGACTCTTTTTCTATAGTGTGAATAGTTTTTTAAGAATATTTTTGTCCCATTGATGGTTTTAATGTATATTTAGTACACTAAGGGGGATACTAGGGAAATGCCGAATCACGAGATCATAGTCAGGTAATTCATTGTTTTAAATAAATTTGATTTGTATTGATTTATGGACAATCTGTGATGATAAATTTGATATAACCTTAATAATGGATTATGTTAATTTAATCAATCAAAAATAAAATACTAGATTGTGCTTACATAATCTGTTTAATTTTGACTTCAAAGCAAACAAATATTAGTTATATGATCAAGTAAGGCTATTTTTCACCGTTAATTAAAAGTAAAATCAAAATAACCCAATTATATATAATTTTTTTGTGAAACTTCCAAACATTCGGGAGTAATATAATTTATAAGAACGATATAGTAAACAAAAATGCTAGCCCCAGCACAGAACCCTACCCATGAGATTAGAGAAAAATTTTAAATCACAGCAGTAAGTAAACAATCTTTGGCATAATTTCAGGATCATCAATATTAGCGTTTTTTAAATAAAGACGCAATTGAATTCTCATGCTCTACAATTAAAAGTGCTATAAAAGAAACCACACAAAATACCATAGCTATATATATATATATATATATATATATATATATATATATATATATATATATATATATATATATATATATATATATATATATATATATGTGTGTGTGTGTGTGTCACACCGATAACTCGAAAAATAATGGGACGATTTTGATCAAATTTGACAGGTACCTTCCTTTTGTAAGTGGCTGGGACAAGTTCGTTAACCAGGAAAACCTAATCCGGTTTTCCAGTAAAATTTTAAATTTTCTTTCGGATTTTTTTTTTATCTCCAAAGAAAAAAATTTGTGGTAACCAAATTTGGTATTTAGATTAACGCTATTAAAAGGAAACTATTTACAAACATTTAGATTTATATGTAAAAAGTAATAAAAATAGTTTGTGCCAGATCATTTCTATTAAAATTCACTACCATAACACACTTGCTGCGTCCAGCCATTTTTTTACCAAATAAATATATATTTTAGGAACTAAGAAAAATACTTACCCAGAAATAATGTAGTAAAAATAAACTCTCCCTTAGAATTAGGTATCTAAATATATTGTGGCATATTGCCATAACGATTATAAAACCCACTATCAACATCCATGTTCTGAATTGAAATGCACCCAGTAAGGCGAAATATAATTCGCTGTTTGAAATTTCATTCCTGAAAATAAAAATAATTGTATCATAAATTAGTGGTCTCGTGAAATACAGTAGCGAATAACGTTCGTATGTTAGTGCTATCCCTCCAATGAGAATGTCATATTTTCCAGTTGATAACACATTAACTACGTTACCGTTTGAAATATTGATAATATTTTGGGCACAAACCAATCTATAAGTAAAATTCATGTGAGCGGCTAATATTTTTAACAGCATATATTCAAAACCCTCTGCATTTGTGCAAACTACCACTTTTTTGTTGTCAATTACGGCCTTTTGTTTTTCAGTACAATATACATACGGAGCAACATTAATGTGAGCTATTTTAAATAACTGCCCAAAGAAATTTCTCCTGGAGCCAAAGTTGAGTTTCTTCGACGGCGTTAATTGTCGACTATTATTAGAAAGAACCAGCTGAAGTCTCTTTGATAAATCACCACAAAAATTACATAGCGTGTAGACATCGATGTATTTTCTAATATTAATTACAATTATATCGCAAACTTTCTTCATATTTGCAATCTCCCACTTTGACTGCGATCTGACACTAGAATTTTTCAAGAAAAATGCCAAACGATCTTCTGGTACAATATTCCATTGTAACCCGGAAAAGTTGGTGAATAGAGATAAATTATTCATTATAACAACGTGGAAAATTCTCCCTGAAGATGGTCTTTCTAACACAGTTTTAGAAATCTCGTGGTTGTAGATTGTTACCGATATTGTAGCTTTTTCATACAGCGAAAACAGTGATTCCAGAATTCGCTTGTTTGCGTCATCCAAATGCAAAACAATAGAATATTTATCAAATTTACAAATAAAATCGTCTATAAATTTTGTTATGTGATCTGAAGTTGCTGAACGAAATTTTGATATATTACTTGTACAGACAAAAGCCAAAACAGCGACTGCTAGCACTTTAGAAAAGAACCTCGGCATTTTAACAACACGCGTAAAAACCCTTTTCGACCTCCATATATAAAGAGGGGTTATTGATTGACGTGGTGTTTATTATTCTTTTGCGTTTTAATAGAATTCAAACAATCACTACGGTGCAAACTAAATATTAGCTCTCCATAAAAGTCAGCAGTAGGCACTCTATTATAGACAAGTATTCTGAGGTTGATTAATTTTACAGCAGTAATTTTAAACGATGACTTTGCTTTAAGCGCTCATTTTAAAACTAATGAAACTAATTAAGAAGCCAGTAATCGCTTATATAACATAATCTTAAGGTTATAGAAAACAAAACGCTATTTAGGGAATTTCCATAGAAAAAGATGGCTAGGGATCAAGGCTTTAAAAAATATCTTTAAATCAGCGCAAACCAGTGCCAGTGCCAAGCTCAGTTTTACTTTATTTATATATATATATATATATATATATATATATATATATATATATATATATATATATATATATATATATATATATATATATATATATATATATATATATATATATAACTTTATTCGCCTTTGATCAAATACATACATAGTACAGGCACATCAAATAATTAGGAAAACATAAAATGTCAGTCTTAAATAATTACAAAAACAAAAGTCAAAAAATAACAACACTACTTCACATACAGAACCATATACTTTGTCCCTATATTGGGGTAGAAATGGGCCAGGGCTGACAATTTTCTAAATTGTTCGTTAGCTGTATCCAGTCTCTATTTTTTAACACTTTGTGTTATTTGGAGCTGGCGTGACAGCATACTACTTGGTTCCGCAACTAGGTGGCGGCACGTCCACCACTTACTGAGTACATAACCAACTACAAAAATATACAACCAGTTTACATTAAACCTAAATTTACAGTTACAATGGTGCTATTTTTACAGACATTACTATCATTCTCTCCGTTGCTCAGGGCCTGTACACCTTTCAGCAAATTCACTGATATGATAAAAAAAACTGTTAACCAAAAACAAATTCAACATAAGCAGCTCAGTGTATCCGCAGCCTTAATCTCCTGAGGAAGCATATTAAAAAAAAACAGCCGGCATATACAGGTGATTTCTTGTATGTCATATACTGGTAATTTGGCAAGTAGATATCATTTCTTGCCCGGGTAGTGTAGCTGTGAACTGAACTGTTTTCAATAAACCTGTTTCTACGTGCATATGTGAAACTCAGGAGTTTATAAAAATACACCCCGTGACAGTCAACAGTTTTTTTGTTTTAAAAGTAGTCCTGCATGATTCTCTTTGTTGTTGTCCAAAAATCAAGCGCATTACTCGTTTTTGGCATACGAAAACCCTGTGTATATCATTTGCATGACCCCACACTATTATTTTGTATGCCAGCACACTATACACTAAAGCAAAATACACATCAATTAGAGAAATTGCATTTAAGGTGTTCTTCAGCTTCATGATGCAAAAATAGGCCTTACCTAATTTGTTTGATATACCTTCTATCTGGGTCTCCCATGAGAGCCTATTATTTAAATTCAACCTAAAAAGTTGGTGGAGGTACTTAAGGCAATATAGTTCTCATTTAAAATAAAATTAATATCAATAGATGGCTCTCGACATCTTCCCATAAACTCTACACAAACTGTCTTAGAACTATTTACAATCGGGTGATTGCTGCAGCACCACTGACCGAAGTGCGACAAAATACTATTCACCTTACGCATAGCATAGGACAATACCGGATCCGAAACTACGATTTCTATGTCATCCGCGTACACAAACAACCTCCCACTTGTCAGATAGTTGGGAAGATCATTTACGTACAACATAAACATAAGCGGTCCCAGGACGCTTCCCTGCGGAGCGCCCAGCTTAACTTTATATTCATCAGATCTAACACCGTTCACTGAGACTACTAATCGCCTGTCTCTTACAAACGGCATAAGCCAATCACCAACAGGTCCCCTAAGTCCGACCGCATTTAATTTTCTTTCGAGGAAAGTACAGTTAATGGTATTAAAAGCGCGAGACATATCAAAAAATAAAATCATCCAGCGCTCAACCAGATGGGATTACCAAGACGGCGCATGAAATGGACTAAGGATATCAATGAAAGGATTATGCGCATTTACTAGAGAGTAAAACAACTTGGACAACAGACGACCGGATATAGGCGACAATTTCCCATCGAATTTCTCAGTGACTCAACAGAGAGTAGCAGATCAGTATCGTGCCATACTGACGATTAACCTTATTCCACAAACCAGACTGAATACCATCCGAGAGGAAGTCAAATGTGAAATTAGTAACATAGCGGTTACGGAAAATAACGATATGCTGTTTGATGGTAGTAATCTGCAACCCGTACATATTGAGCAAGAAGAAAACATCGAGGGTACGCAACAAAATAAGGAAATCATCGACAAATTGTCCACAGAAATGAGACGTGTAGTGGCGGTGTATAAAGGAACAAATCATCTTACTACACCACCATTACCCAGGCTAAGATCGTCTAGAAATCAGGCAATTATATTGGAACTTTTGAACAGAATAATTTTGCCAACGAAGCTAGTAGAGATCAACACATTGAAGCACATGTATACGCTGATCTACTGCGAAGCAACTGCAGCAATTAAAATTCTAGGCATCAAGATTTCTGATCAATGGTCCAAATATAGAGAGTCACGTGAAAGAGTGCCCCCGTGGGAAACAAGGCTGAAAAGTACACTGGAAATACTTCTAAAATAAATTGGACAACTAACGCAATACATTGGGGGAGTACAGACAAAAAAACTGGGAAATAATAGGCCGAATTGGTCAACACTCAGCAGAAGATCCAGTCAAACACACTGCACAAGAATGTTTGGACACCTTAAAACAGAAGCTTTCTCTATATGCAGAACGCTTGAGGAAATATAAAGCGAGCAACAATAGTGCGATCATACAATGTTTGAACGCTCTGGAAGGACTTTCTACCTCAGCTTAATTCAGCTACGAATGCAGCCAGTTATACTTTTCCAAATAAGGAACACATTAAAGAGTTGTGGAAAAGTCAAATTGCCACACCAGCCTCTTGCAATATTGGCGTCAACTGGGTTAGCGAAGAACACCGACCTTTTTAGAGCCATGAACGGATGCATCATGAGCCGTTTACCACAGATGAAGTCTCCGAGGTTATTTAAGAGCTTCATAATTGGAAGACACCCGGGCCTGATGGTGTCCAAAACTTTTGACTGAAGAAAGTTGGGTGTACACATCATCTATTCGCGGTGGTAATAAATGATCTTATACTCGACCTAAAGAAGATACCATTGTTTTTTACACAAGGATATACGCATCTTCTGCCAAAGGACCAGCAGTGTTCTGCAGACCTCGGCAGATACCGACCAATAACTTGTCTTCTTACCCTATATAAGTTGATCACATCGTGCCTTGAGAAACGCATATATGCGCACTGTGAAAGAAACAACATAATTGCGAGCCAGAAAAAAGGGTGTGTCAAAGGATCTATGGGATGCAAAGAACATAATTGATTCCGTTGTGTACAGTCAAGCTTACAACAGACGAAAAAATTTCTTTGTTGCCTACGTGGATTATATAAAGGAATTTTATTCAGTTCCACACAAATGGCTTATAAGTGTGCTGAAGATTTATAAGATCGATAGTTACATCCTGAGGTTACTTGAACACACAATGTCCACCTGGAGAACAAAAATTCAGTTTCGCGAACAAACGTGTGATAATATCGTAACTAGCATGATACCAATTAGAAGAGGTATATTTCTCGACTCGCTAAGCTCATTGTGGTCCTGCCTCACACTGAATTCACTATCAAACCGCCTGAACTTCACCAGATATGGCTTCGGTATTAAAAGCAATGGTAGGGACCAACTTAGGTTACATCATCCACTGTATATGGATGATCTTAAGCTGACGGCTTCCACAAAGACCATTTGGAAAAACACCTTAAAATCGTGGAAGGCTTTTTCAGACATATTGACATGCAGTTTGGCCTTGACAAATGTCGTAATTTATGTGTAGTCAGAGGGAAGGTACAACTAGGTGTATATGATATACAGAACATCCAGAAAATTGCCTCGATGGATGTAGAAGAGTGTTATAAATACCTGGAAATACAGCAAGCGAGGAAAATAAACCAGTTCGTAACGCAGAACGATATGACAAATGACTTTACGAAACGAGCAAACAAGTGGTGCGATCACATCTTAACGGCAAGAAACTGACTAAAACTCTGAATACATATGCATGTTCTGAAATTGGCTATTCATTTAAGGTTGCGAACTGGAGTAAAACGGACATCGAAAATTTACAACGGAAGGTGCGAACACTCCTAGCAAAATCAAAAAAGCATCACCCCCGTAGTGCTATCGAGCGAATAACCCAAACTAGAGACCAAGGTCAAAGAGGAGCGTTGGATATTGGTACAGTTAGAGAAGCAGATATTGAACCTACGTACATATTTCCACCAGCAGGCGATTACTTCTGAGCTACACCGTGCCATCTGCGAGGCAGATGACTCAAAACCGCTACAATTAAAAGAAAGCGAAACACAAGCCTCTCTATAAGCGACATCTAAATGAGACTTCCCTGGCACATGCCGACAAATTGGCGTCGAACTACTAGTTGGTGCCCTGACAGATGTTTCGAGAGACAGAGGTTTTTGCTGGCCATATAGGATCAAGTCATCGCAACTAGAAACTACCTGAAGTATATAGTTGGAGATAATTCGGTGCAAGATGATAAATGTAGATGTGGGTGTCAGTCATCAGAGACTATCGAGCACGTCACTGGAGGCTGTCGAGCATTTACTACAACAGAGTATAAAGAGATACACGACGCAGTTGCGAAAATATTTCACCAAGAACTGGCTCTGAAACTGGGACTTTTAAATGTTAGTAAGGTGCCCTACTATAGATACACTCTGTAGTCTGTTCTAGAGAACTCAGGATACATCTTGTACTGGGATCTGATCGTGCTTACAGATCAAAAAGTTGTCCACAACAGGCCAGATATAATAATAGTGGATAAGTTTTGTAACCAAGTGACGCCGATTAGTGTGGTCATTTTGAATAATAATAATCTAGAGATAAAGTACAACAAGAAGATCATTAAGTAGTACAGAGACCTCGGGCACAAGTAAAGAGACAGTGGACGGCAGATAGTGTCCGAGTGAGTCCAATAGTCATGTCCACTGGTGTGGTTCCTAAGTATCTTCGTTATAGGGTTATGCTGAAGGCGGTAATACTTTCAACTGCCCACACCGTGCGTAGATTCCTGGGAAATGAGGATTTGTCGCGCTGTCCTTCAGGACCCGATAACTTGGAAATGGCTCTACCTAAGCTCAGTCCCTTTGGTATCTGACATACCTGCGATGAGTGAATGTTCCCCTTTGAGGGAGTGTAAAGGCTTTTCAGACTAAAGTAGATAATAATAATAATAATATGAATAATACAGGGTGATTGCTGACAAATGCTCATTGGAAGTTTATGACCTCATCTGATTGGACAGCTAAACATTTGTATTCAGCCATTATACACTATTCTCATTCGGATCACTTGTCTAGCACTTCAGATTATAGCGGATGTCGCCATCAACTTCGCTATTTTCAATGAAACACGCTGTATATTTTTGTGTATTTTCAAAATAGCGATCCAATTTGGAATATATTTTATGTTGTGCTATCTACACCTAGCGTTATTAGTTTTTAATTTATTGGCGATTTTCGAAAAATATTCGTTATCGGAACACTTTATATAATTTGATGTATCTTTAATTGTAAATCTAGAAATTTTGTTTTTGGACAACATATTGTTGGTAATCGTATCTAGCAAAATCATTGGAATAAAATCGGATTTTTATAAGGGATGTGCGTTAATAGCCTGACAAAATCTGGAATTTTAAGCGGGAATAACTTGATTTTTCCAATTGCAACACCCTACATATTTTAATTCCACAGCGTTACACATGCATAGCTCTGGAACGTCTATTAACCATGTCATATACCTAAATAGCATAATTTCAGAAATATTAATATTTATTTGTCTAACTGAATCGTATCAACCGCTATGGTTCATAGAGGTGTGTAGTGGTGATTATTGAGACTTAGAGATTATAATATGATAAGTGTTAGTTTCAAATCGCCTGAAACTCTAAACTTCTTTTTGCAAATATATTCTCCCTGCCGCTGCCGGAGATAAAACACAAGATGTTTCGATGGAGAGTCAGCTACTGCATCCACCGCGCCAACGAGAAAACTATATTGTAATTTATACATAAGTACATGTATAAAAAGATTGGGCTTTTCATGGAATATCAGGATGAAAATGGAATTTGACACATAGTTTAATTCAGCGACAACAGTAAAAATTAGTAACTTGCTTTTGTAGAAGTCGCGATAGAAAGTAGAGTACGCTACCGTAATGAAAATATCGTGAATATATTCATTACTCATGGTGGCTGCAGTAGAGTTGTTGAAAGAACATGTCGTGCATTCAATGAAAAGTTTCCTCATTCAGCACCTTTGGAGAGACACCGGTTCAAGGGGCTTGAAGAGCAGTTTTATAGGTACGGAAGTAATTTGTAGAGGTAAATTTGAAGATGAGGAAACATGCCAAGTCGCGGTTCTTGCATACTTTCTTGAAATGTGTCTAGAGACTTGGGCATACCTTACAGGATCATTCAGCGAATATTTAAGAAGAACAAAATGCATGATTTCTCTTTTATTCCTGTCCAACGCTTTCATGATGGCGACTCCGAAATGTGGATGAATTATTAAGAACACCCAATGATTCGGATGCGAGAATATCCTACATTCCTGATCAGAAGAATATGGACAGATGAGTGTAACTTCGGCGGAGCGGGTGTGCGAAATATGAAAAAGCATAATTACTGAGCAGCTGAAAACCTGCATATGACACCAAAAAGGAATTTCCAGCAGTTATTTAGTTGCAATGTTTTCTGCATAGTAATGAACGTCCGTGTGTGTTTTCATATTTTCGATAACACTTTCACGTCTAAGAAGTGTATTCAGATCCTGAGAACAGTGGTGATGCTATTCGTGGACAGTCTGCCAGGAGACATATTACTCAATTGTAGGTACCAGATGGACGGGGTTCCAGCGTTCAATACCATAGGTATGTGTCATCAGTTAAATGGTATATTTGCTAACAGATGGATAGGTAGAAACGGCTCTTGGCATTGGCCACCAAAATCGCCACACTTCAAAACGTGTGAATTTTATATGTAAGATATAAAGTCCAAGTTTTATGAGGTGCAGCTCCATCTAAAGAGGAACCAATTCAACGCAGAAATCAAACTTTCACCGAGCCAGACAAAGAGGAAATACGAAGAACGACCATTGCTGGCATACATTCTAGAATTTCAGAGTGTTTGTAACAAAACGGAACCAAAACTGAACTTTAAATTTTTCTGTTCAAGTTTACATCAAAAGTGGTTTTATTTTTTCTGTTCACTGTGTATAGTCTAACTTTACTCTAGAAATAATGATCCAATTTATTCAATGTCACTGTATGATTGCCATGTTACTTCAGTAGTTCTTTTATTACATTTACGATGACATGACCATAATCATTCCATCTTCTTCGTTGTGGAACAAAAAGCAAAATCACCTCAAAAACCACTAAAAAATAACAGAGAGTTATGTGGTGGATACGTATTTCGACATCTAAGTTGTTTTTATCCGTAGCTGTCGCGAAACCTTCTTCGTCGTATAACTGATTCTGATTCCTTATTTAAAGAAGAATAATGGGGCGGGACATACTCATTTTCGAATAGAACTCTTTGGACCGTTGTTGGCTGTGCGTGTCAGTATTTTCAGTATCTACTGGATACCTTAAAATTACGGTTGGCATTCTTAACAGTGAATAGAATTGATTAGACTTTTTTCCAGTACCAGCGGTAAAGTGAACGGAGGTTAAGTCTGGTGACTGCTGACAAGGGCTGCTTTTACCTGTTCATCAATCAATCAATATTGTGAACTGATGGTATTTATCGCAGTTTTTTATTATATTTATCAAACTGTTGGAGTGTCATCATTAATATAAACTCACTTGAATATCCAATGCCATGAAAACACAATTATCTGCTGAGATATTGAATTATCACGTCCGAAAAGTAACAATATCTCAGAAATTATACTATTTAGGTATAGGACATATTTAATAAAAGTTGCAGATCTATGTATGTAGAACGCTTTGTAGTGGAAATATGTGGGTTGTTCCATTTGAAAAAATTAAGTTATTCCCGCTTGAATTTCCAGATTTTGTCAAGCTATGAACGCACAGCTATATCAAATTTTCGTTTCAATGCTTTTGCAAGATATGGTTACAAGCAATATGTGGTCCAACAACCGAATTTATAGATTTACATTTACCCAATATATATCAAGTTATAAAAGGAGCTGCAATAACGAATATTTAAAAAAAATCGCAAATGTTTCAAAAACTAACAACGCTAACTGTCGAGAGTACTACATACAATCTATTCTAAATTGGATCACCATTTTGAAAATGCAAAAATATGCAAGCTGTTTTATTTAAAATAACAAAATTAATATCGACTTCCGGTATAACCGGAAGTGCTAGACAGGTGCAACTATTTAAATCTGAGAATATCGTATAATGGCCGAATACAGTTTTTCAGCGCTAAAATCAGATGAGAACGTCACAAATTTCTAACGAGCACTTCTTTGGATCCATGTATATAAAAACATAAAAACTGAAACTGGTTACGGATATGAATTCTATGGGTCTGTTTTCGCGCTGATTTAGAGAGCCTGTTTCTAAATTTCGCGAATTTTTTATACGAAAATTCACTAAAAAAACGGAGGACGGTTTCATTGCATTATGCTGATGACAGAGCTTTTTCATCAGAGAAAGGGACAGAAGATGCTGAGTCTGCTGCAAGGTATATTAAAACAATCAAAATAAAAATCAATATGACAAAAAAAAAGTAACCAAGAAAAGTAGGATAGGCCCGCAAACATGGATGTAAAGCTGAATGGTCAACAACTTGAAAAAGTAGAAATGTTCACGTACCCTGGAAGTATTACTACATACGTGCCAAATGCAGAAAAGATCTAGGAAGGAGAATTGCGAGGGGAAAAACAATAATTAAACACACAAAATACTCTTCTCACTGATGAACATTTTAACTTGGACTTGAAAAAGAACTTCATTAAGTCGCACGTATGAGTGCTGTGGATCTTAGACATAAGGGGAATAGAAGTTTTTAAATGTGGGCATAAGGAAATGTGACAAAGACAAGGTACACCAATAAAATTTTGCTAGAAGAGGTTAACGAAAAAAGATGCTTGCTGAAAAAAATCGAAGGCAGCAAGGAAATATTTATTGCACATATTCTGAGGCATTATAACTTTTTATCAAATTATTTGAAATCCAAGTAGTTATGAAAACGGAAGAGTGGACCAAGAAAACTTCTGAAAAACCTAGAATAATTTATGAAGTGTGCAAGTTACAGTGGGAAGAGCTGCTTAAGGGATATAGTCTTGGTAACGAAGACGAGTGACATCACCTTGTGACTGTGATGAACATTCAAGCTTGAGTTATTCACCTGGAAGTGTTAGAGATATGCTTTGTTCTCGCCTGAATATCATATAATATCTCAGAAAAAATGAAAAGCCATCTATCTGAAGCGTGACAGTTTTACAAGAGCCTTAACGGACTTAGAACCTCAACCGTCCGGAGTTTCGGGTAACTGTGTATGCGCATGGCTGTGCATGTGCAAGCTCCATTTTAGAGGTTTCGGGTCAATGGCCTGCAAGTTGCAGCCTATACTAGGATAGATCAATAAGAAAACGACCCAGTTAATGGTACAACATTATGTGGCAGAAGTCTATTCAATTATTTATTTAAATAAAACGGAATGATCAGTATCTGTCACGGACAACTAGAGAGTTTTCCGGCAATTTTTTCACATATACTAAGATAGTCTGATCTTGAACGCTATCAAAAGATACCGCCTTCGAATAAATGAAGATTGGAGACATTCTTTCCTCGTTATACATTGGGATAAGGAGCGGAAGTCATTATTTAACATATCTTGACGTTTCTTTTATGGAAAAAGGGCAGAGTTCAGATCGAACTCTCGAATGATAAAGGCAATTTTAGGCGTATTATATTATGTTCGTATTTTTAACTTAAATTACTGCAGGATAAATATAAAGTTTATGTATAAAGGGCACTCCGCATTTCTACAAGAATAATCAATTCTAGAATGTCGTATTGTTTCTGTTTTTAAACAGAAATTATGTATTCTCTGGAGCCCAATTTTTCTCTTACAATGATTCGCTTTAAAATATTTTTGATATCCATAACGTACATATTTTTTATGTTTTTATGTTAATGTCAATATCCACTTGAAGAAATAGATTTTTGCCATATGAAATATTTTATGTTAGAAATCTTTTCGCAAATTTTAAACAAGGTATTAGCGTTGCATTTGCTTTACATAATTCAAAGAACCTATGTCACCTTTTAGCCAATTTTCATAGAAAAAAATTGCTAGTTAGGAGATCGCGTCTTTTAAATTTTGAACAAAGTTTGATAATCGAGCGGTAACTAGACCACCTGTAACTCATATCCGAGGTCAGTTTCCGGGTTCGTGTACATGAGAAATACTTGGTTTTCGTGTTAAACGGAATTTGTTAAAACTCGACGTTTCTTATCCTGGTTTGGCGCCATTTTCAAGCAGATATGGAAACGTGAAAGGAAGTGAATTCTAACGCCCCAATCTACCTACCCCTTTGAGCTAGTAATAAGGGTATAGGGTGGGTGGCGTAGTTCAATTACGTAGCCAAAGTCTGCCTACACCCGACCTCCCACTGAAGATCGTCCCTAAGGTCTCAATATGTGCAACCCTAGACCTGCGAAGGACCTGAATGT
Organism: Tillus elongatus; assembly: GCA_964006375.1. NCBI lineage: Eukaryota > Metazoa > Arthropoda > Insecta > Coleoptera > Cleridae > Tillus > Tillus elongatus. The sequence goes on along the minus strand of OZ023262.1, from coordinate 186,168,397 downwards.
TCGCAGGCTGTCTTGTATTATATACACTGTGTCCCAAGAAGAGTGTACCAGCGAAAATCTGGGGTTGGGGACACTAATTCCTATCGATTTAATCACCATGTATGTTATGCGATTCTTTGTAGTTTTCGAGATATGATTTCTCTCTTTTATTTTCACATTTTGTTACATTGTGGACGGTTTCGGTTAAAACTTTTTGCAAGTGGTGTCTCTTTGAGTTTGTTTTTGTCAGTATTATTGACAGAATATGTATTCTCATGTAAAAATACAAGAAAACCAGATTATAACTCCTAATGCCGCACAATTTGATCACGAGTTTGGATATTTTTAAAGGAGTTTACACTTGACTTCAACTTGAAAAATAAAATAGCTGCATTTTTGATGGTATGGGGATTTAAAAAGGATATGTATTAGTACCCTTATCCCCAGAGCTTCACTGGTACACCCTTCGTGGAACACCTCTATAGTGTGGCTTCTACCTGGTTCGTTATCAGTATCATTAGTCGGCCCGATAAGCCAAATCGTGACTTTTGAATTTTGAAACAAAATCTTCAAATGAGCGGGAACCAGCCCACCTAGAACCCATATCCGGGGTCAGCTTCAATTTTTAGATGTTTGATAAACAAACTATATTAGATACTACAGACAAAAATAAGTATTCTTGGCGCAAAAAGATCAAGAAATACCATAAAAATTATTACTTTTTATAGTTTTTTTTAAGGTCAAAATCGCGATTTGAAAATTTACAAGCTTTAGACAAAGATGCTGAAACCAATGTGTGTTATGTAGAAGGAACATCGTGACACATGTGTCTTACAAAGCCTTATGTTACTACTTCATTCGCCATTGTCCTTCATTTTACTAAAATGTTTGCAGAAAATTCATTTCAAGTAGACGCCTGATGCTTATAGTTATAGTTTGTGGTTTAATTGTCTATAATTTGTAGTAAATTCAAATGAGCGCCAACTAAGCCCTCCAGAACCCATATTTGAGGTCCGTGTATATATATATATATATATATATATATATATATATATATATATATATATATATATATATATATATATATATATATATATATATATATATTTATAACAGTATTTTTAACACGGCATTTCTGTATACTATACAAGGAGAAAGGTTAAAGGCAAGGACACAATCGCATACACGTGTTTCAAGCTTATTAGCTAACATCAGTACGGTATAGCCAGGTGATGATGGGAACACTCTGGACGAAGAAGCAAAAATACAAATTGAGGATCTTCCGAATGATGCTGCAAATGTGCATTGGTTGCCTGTTGTGACTCCGTGTATTTTCGTCCAGAGTGTTCCCATCATCACCTGGCTATACCGTACTGATGATAGCTAATAAGCTTGAAACATGTGTATGCGGTTGTCGCCTTGCGGCTTTGCCCTTAACCTTTCTCCTTATATATATATATATATATATATATATATATATATATATATATATATATATATATATATATAGTGGTGTGGTGCATTTTTACGGTAAAACACAATATATCCGTTATTATACAAGATACGAGAAAAAGTTATATATGTTATCGAGTCGCTTCGAGTTGCTCCCAACAAACATTATTTTGATAATTAAAGGCTGGTCCATGAGTCGTTGGTGATTAAACTTTTCTTTTTGTAAATGGAACGTTCCTTATATTATTACATTTTCGCATTTGCAATCAAATTATAATACATATTTGTAGGAAAAAATGATATCCTTTACTGTTTTTGAGTTATTTCAATTGTTTTACAACTTTTCACGTCCTTGGCGCATATCGAAAATTGTGGCATGGCGTTTTACCAATAGATAGCAGAGTCCGATGAAAATGACGGATTCAAAGAGGTTTTAGTTTATATTATTTCTTGAAAAATCCAGATGTTATATACATGGCGCTTTCAAATAGTGGCTGAATTAAAAAAAAATTCAAACTGCCACACGCTGTTTTTCAAATGGCACAGCCTGTATCTTATTTTAACTTTAATTACGGATAATGTAATTTAAAATTTATGTGTTTGATCAGCATATTTTAGTGTACAATGTATTAGTCAGTTTTTGTTACATTATTGTGAAACTTTAGTTATTAACAAGTAATGTTTAATAAGTAATTGTGAAAAAGGATGTTTGCGAATTCACATAAAAAATCTGGTTTAGACTGTTCGTGAAAAGAAATTTTTTTAGTAAATTGTCGAGTAAAAAGATTTAAGAAAAAATTTGTAAAAAAGCTTTTGTATATACATTCCGTCTAACATTGCTTAAACCAATTTTTGTAAAAAAAATCACAGCAGTATTTTCAGGATATTCCTATTTATTTTCGGGAAATTTTTATATTTTTTCAAACAATAAATTTGTCTTGATAAAATATGGTGGATAGTTTCTAGTATAAATATTATACTTCCACCAAATTTGGTGTCCTTCATTAAACAAAAGACATATTTGGAATTAGAGACATTTTTATGAAAATACACTACCATAACCCACTTGCTGCGTTCAGACTTTTTAAATTGAGTATTATGGTAATGAAGCGGATTAAGGGGATTTTAGGTATTTGTTTTGTTGATAACAGAGCTTTAGTTATCCTCAGATTAGTTTCTAGTTTTAGTGCTCAGATCCCAACTTCTGAATTTTTAAAAAAGTTCTTCAAATGAGCGGAGCGCGAACAAGGCCCCCTAGAACACATACCTGGGGTCAGTTTCAATTTATATATATATATATATATATATATATATATATATATATATATATATATATATATATATATTTAACAAATTGTTAACACCTTCTAAATTTGTTATAATACCAATTCTAACAAGTTCTAACTTAATAGACACCTAACCACTTGAAATTACACAAAACTGTTTAATATTATTAAGTTTTAGTACCTTCTGTCATCGTTACGTTGTCGATGACGTCTTACCACTGTCATTAAATTATTATGCTTGACAATAATAAAATGGGTTATATAATTTTGTTCGTTTGCCAGTTCAAATTTGGTCTTCTGATGGTTTTCTTAAAATTTCACCTTAGCAACTGCTACGCTCGTACCTATGCAATTCTGTTTCCATGCCAACCGTGGGTAAGTAAAATTCCAATCACTTTGATTCACCAATTTATATATGTTTTATACAATTTTTGACATACATTGCATTACACATTGCTTGTATAAGGCTCATTGACCTTCACCGAACTTTTCACGGATTTATTTTCAATTAGATACCTGAAAAATTCAATACTTGGGGGGATTACGCTACTTAAAGGTATTTATTTTGTGGAAGCTAAATGTCAGGAGACTATTTATTTATTTTGCGTTTAAAACGCCAAATAATTAAGATCAAAGCGTTCTATATTGATCATTACGTTGACTTTAGATGTTGTTTTGTGTCACGCTCTGGCATTTTCGATTGATCCAATCTGTTACATTTTGACATTTAGGTAATATTTTCAAATATTCTATAAAGCTCATATTTATCTTTGAAATTTAAACTTTTTGCATACTATAGGATCAATCTATCACTATTATTGAAAACTGACACTCTTTACGAGCTGTTTGATACTAGTTTCACACGTTTTGCTTCTTTATTAAATTTTATCTGATTATTTTTAACTTCAATACCATAAAATACTTTTTGCATTTTATAAATTTTAAAAGAAACTAACTGCTTTATTGGTTTTAAATGCCTGAAAAAATATTAAGAATTAATTTAGCATGCCTTATGTGGTTGTTCTATAACCACAACCCTTCTGTGTGATAAATTTATTTAACCATAAAATCTAGTCTACACTGGAAATACTTGAAACTATTTACTGAGGCTTAAATAAAAACTTAATTATAAAACCCTTTTCTAACTCTTGCAGTTCTAACCCTGTATATTGACACAACAGCTTTTTTGTGATAAAAGGGCATGTAAGTTGGTAGCTTTGGGCTTTAGAAAGTTTATATACGACCTTGACCTAGTTCTTTTAATATAGTCACAACAGTTTAACATTGTACCATTTATATACGTTCAAATACTTATCGTGTACTTATTCATGATTACAAAACAATATTTCTTATAAATGTTTATTCGTGTAACCCTGCATTGTATTCTAAATATCAATTTAACAAATATTGTTCTAATATCAAGTTGTGATTAGCAAATTGACTCGAGATTTCCTTTCCTAGCTTTATTTCTAGAATATTTTGTTTTAAATTACCTTTTTTTCTTTTTGTTGTATTCACAGATCTCCATCTAATTAGATTGGAAAAATACCGAATATTTGTGACATTATTAAAATTTTCAGAATTTTTTCTGGATATCATATGGCCACAAATGTTCGGTAAGAACATTTATATTATTTCTTCATTTACATTTTTTTGTGAATATTTTCTTTTGTATTTTAAATGCACGTGTGTGTTTGTAAGTGTATGTGGGTTGCTCAACCCAATTCTATATATATATATATATATATATATATATATATATATATATATATATATATATATATATATATATATATATATATATATATATATATACCTATAAAAACGCAAACGGACTTTGGATACGGATTCTAGGGGCCCTAATTAGCGCTCATTTGAAAAATTTTCCGAAAAACTCACCATCGGTACATCTTTATTTGTTAATGAAAATTCACTGATAATGTTACACAAGAATTATTTACGTATGTACTTCCTTGACCTAAATCTGTTGGTTGACAGTACTCATAATGTGAGACACGGGTAACAGTCACAGGATTATCCTAGACCTTCGCACAATTTAATGCCAAGGATAAGACAGAGACACAACCTTTCGCAAGTTACAACTCACCCCTCACTTTCTGCCCAAATGGCCTGGATAGAATCAACTCAAGTGGCATGAAATAAATACATGAACGCTTCCTGCATCTTAGCTTGAAAAACTTTTATAAAAAGTATGATTTGGATAATATTGCACTAGTTTTAGCAGATGAAAGAATGGTTTAAAATAAATCTAGGTAATCGTGTGTCATCAAACAGCTAAACATTTATATTTCTAAAAACGATCAGGCTTTGTAGTTTATTATCGTCACAGCCTGTGTAAGTATGCCATCGGCGGCAAAAACTTCCAAAAATTTTTTCCACTTAAACGTTTTAAAAAGTGTCAAAATATATAGGAAACATGATTCTAAAACAAAACCTTTTTGGTCTGTCGGTTTGTCGTTCTGTGGGTCAGTCGCTCTGCATGTCTGTCTGTTTGTAACTTTAGAACGAATTGAGATACCGACAAACGACCGGTTAGGATTGTTTTTGGGTTAAATCGCTCTTGGGGGTAGGGGATTAGTGAGGGGTTATTTGGTGAAAATTAACATTTTTTCGTTAAAACTTGAGTAATATATCGTTTTAGGGTGTGTTTATTACAAAACTTCCAACTTGATTAAATATCTAGTATTCTGTGCTGATACTAAATTAGGGTTTGAATGTGTGAGGCTGGAATTTTGGCGACAGAAGTTTCGATTTTCTTTAACGCCGTAAAAGTCTCAAAACATATAATAACATGATTCCGGAACGATTTTTGTTTTGTCTGTCTGTCGGTAGGTCTGTCGGCCTGTACACCTGTCTGTTCGTAGGAGAAATAACTTTCGAACGAATTGAGATACAATCTTCAAATTTGGTATCCAGTTAGCACCAGAGAAAGAAAGTTTTTAGTTGTTTTTGGGTACGACCGCTTCAGGGGGTAGGGGTTAAATGGGGATGACTTTCTGAAACTTGATCTTTTTTTGCTAAAACTTGAGTAATATAACGTTTCAGAAATTTATGGGTACAGGAATACGAACATTTTCTTTGTGATTAAGTCATGGACCCTGAACTAATTTCATGAGAATGTCTTTCTGAGCAGAGTAGATTGTCACAGCTATGTGGAAGTTATAATTCAATTTACAGCACTATTTTTTTTTTTAAATTTGCAGTAGTAAAACCTATGAAATAATCTAAAATTCTGGACGCAGCAAGTGCGTTATGGTAGTGAATTTTCATAAAAATGTTTTTAATAACAAATATGTGTGTTCTTTTAAGAAAGCAGGCATCAAATTTGGTTACCAGTATAACCTATATACTAAAAACAATGTGCCATGTTTCATCAAAATAACTTTATTGTGTGAAAATATACAAAAATTTCCAAAAGTAAACTTAAAGTGTTCCCGAAAAAACACGTTTCTTGGTCAACCTTATAGGTTAATAGCAAATTGAGCTGTTCAAATATGAAACATTTGATCAAAATTCGCTACCATAACGCACTTGCTGCGTTCAGAATTTCTTTTCTTACAAACATGCATTATATTTCGATGTAAAATGCAAAAATGCAATAACATATGGCGTGTTTGATTAAAAAAAATCTGAAACATTTGATCAAAATTCGCCACCATAACGCACTTGCTCCGTTCAGAATTTCTTTTCTTACAAACGTGCATTATATTTCGATGGAAAATGCAATAACATAAGGCGTGTTTGATTAAAAAAAAAGGAAATTTGTATCACCAACGACTTATGGGCCAGCCTGTGATTGTAGAAATATTATTTTAAGATGTAGCTCAACACACCCTATAATTAATATATATAAATTTTTTTCGTCTCTTATATAATAACGGATATATTGAACTTTATTGATTTTTTACGAAAATTCGACAAAAATTGTATACCATTAAATGATAAACTCTATAGCTAACGCTACTTGTCAAGGATCAGAGAAAGGGTCTATTTGAAATGAATTTTCTGCAAATATTTTAGTAAAATGAAGGACAATGACGGTTGAAACTAAGACTTTAGGGTTTGTAAAACATTCTTCTTGAAACATTTTATTTCTATAGCCCGTATTAGATTCAAGTTATTTGCCTAAATGTTGCCAATTTTGACATTTTAAATCGCCACTTTGACGTTTTGAGGAAAACCCCAATTTATTTTTCTTTAAATGCCTATAACTTTTTTGTCTTTTGAGCTACATAGCTAAATTTTGGTGGGTATCTTACCTATAAGGATATAAACCTGCGTGCCAAATTTGGTTGCCCTTACTTTGTTGATTTCGGAGATATAATTTTTTTTCGAAAGAAAACGCAAAATTTTCCGGGAAAACCTAGGCAGATTTTCCTGGATAACGAACTTATCCAAGCTATTTGCAAAAGGAATTTTTTCACCAAATTTAATCAAAATCGGCTCATTATTTTTTGAGTTATCGGTGTGATACATATATATATATATATATATATATATATATATATATATATATATATATATATATATATATATATATATATATATATATAAATATATATATAATTATGTTTTCTGGGGGGCCTAATTAGCGCTCATGTGAAGAAATTTTTTCAAAATTCAAAAGTCGGGATCTCCTCATTAGTGAATTTTTTTTAAGAAAATTCACTAAAATGTAAGTTTCTTAGTTAATGGTAAGCTGAGTTCTACAGCTAAAGATTCTGAACGCAGAAAGTGCGCTTTGGTGGACAATTTTAATAGAAATATCTTAAAACAACAGAAAAATTAAACAGTTAATTTTGAAGTACAGATTTGTTTGCAGGAAAAACTTTTTCGACAGAATAACCGGTTTAAATGACTAACTAAGTTTGTTCACCGATATTTTCTTCAATTGTGAACCAATTTTTTTTTTGAAACGGTATACCCCTTAAGTATTTCTATTTTCACCAAGTCAGGATCTGATGATGGCATCTCTGATGATTTTTTTATGTATGTTCGCCGATATTTTCGTCAATTGTAAAGCAATTTTAAAAACCTTATTTTTTTGGTTGAATATTTTTCACCAAGTCAAGATCTCAGGGAACTCGAGGGAAATCCTGTTATAATCTATGTAACTTAAAGTTCTACTGTAATACGGAATTTTGATTATATTATAGCAGTTTTCTAATACCGTAGTCTCTACGTATGTATATTTACACTGAAAATGAAAAAAAAAAGCAAACTTAAAAAAAAAAGAAAAACAAACCGACTTCAAAATAGACACTAAAAGCGAAAAATAGCTGGATTAAAGGTTTATTTCGAAAGACAAAAATTAATTTAATTGAAGTATTATTGGATGTGCTAACTAATTACCTGGTTGAGGTCGGTGCCAAGACCGAAAAACAATAATCCTTGGTGATATAAACAGCTTAATTAAAAATGGATTATAATTCTAGTGAAATACCTAAATATGTTGTTAATAATCAAAGACCAACCCACGCTCACGCATTCCGTCGCGTACGCAGAGAAACTTGCGATGTGGCGGGAGTGTACCTAGCCTATCTACTATTTGGCTTGGTACCGACTTCAAACAAATAAGTAAGTAGCGCATACAATAATATTTTAATTAAATTAATTTTTGCATTTTAGTGACTATTTTGAAGTGGGTTTAATTTTTTCAAGTTTATTTATTGTAAATAGCTTATCTAACCTATTTACAAATAAGGTTCGTTAGCCATCCTTATTGAACCAGTTTGCCTGTGAAATTTTCGATTTTTTCATAAAATTTTGAATTTTCAAAAATAACAAAGTTTTTACATTAATTTTTGTGACCATTACTTCGTAAAATCGTTCCATACAAAATGCGGTTCTCAAGTGCTTGTTTTCTTCTTTTCAATGGGTCCCGCATTTTGCAGCGTCGACAGGCAGGAAAAAAAATCATAAACATTTATGACAAATACTTAGGGTATTGTGATCTAAATGTTATTTACAAATAAAAGAAAGTTGAACGATGATGTCTTTAAAATATCTATATGTTGTATGTACGTACAAGAATTGCGCTTTGAGTGAATTTTCGTAGAAAAAGTTTCTTCAAATGAGTGCGAACTAGGCCATTTAGAACCCATATCTGGTGTCATTTTAATATTCTATATATATATATATATATATATATATATATATATATATATATATATATATATATATATATCACACCGATAACTAAAAAAGAATTTGCAGATATTGATCAAATTTGGTACATGCCTTCCTTTTGCAAGTGGCTTGGATAAATGCGTTATCCAGGAAAATCGACCCAGCTTCTCCTGGAAAATTTTTGCGTGTTCTTTCGAAAATAATTTTATATCTCCGGAAATAACAAAGCAAGAGCAATCAAATTTGGTATGCTAGTTTCTGCTATAAAGAGTATCCTACGTATCAAAATTCTTATCTCTATATTAAAAGACAAAAAGGTTCGAGGTTAATTAATTTTTAATTAATTATATATGACTAAAGACAGTTAAAGTGTCAAAATTCATAATTATAGTAGGAGTACGAATTTTAGTGAAAAATAGGACACGAAATGACTAACAAGCTCCTAGATCTGTGTCTAAGTCGTTACTTTCCTTCATTTTGTTGAAATATCAGCAAAAAATCTATTGTAAATAAAAATTGTTTGCCATAAATAATAAAGACGTTAGAAAATTAACATACTCGCCTATATACCTGCTAGTACATACATCCGTCATGTCGACCGTGTCCGAGTAGGCTAAGCCTTGTACATCAGATAATCGACTCCTATATGACGAGTTATAATACTACTTAGTGACTTCACTTTTTATCAATTTTTTTTAGTCTCATTTCACTTTGCCGTTATCTGATCAGATGGTTGTTATTCCGGTGAATTTTTTTGGCGAGTTTTGGTATAAAAAATAAAAGAGTAGATGAAAACTTTTAAGACTTTATTCAAGTTGAAAAGCATATCTGGTTGTTTGTTCTTGCCCTAACCGTTCCATATTTAATACAGCTTTAGACTTTTCCCGTGGCTTCACAAGTGTTTGTTTTAGTAAATTTTCTTTAAAAAATTCACCAATGAGGAGATACCGACTTTTGAGTTTAGAAAAAATTTCTTGAAATGACCGCAAACTAGGCCGCCCAGAACCAATATCCAGTGTTATATCAATTATATATATATATATATATATATATATATATATATATATATATATATATATATATATATATATATATATATATATATATATATAATATTATCTATGTATCATACCGATAACTCGGAAAATAATAGGCCGATTTTAATCAAATTTGCTGAGTACCTTTCTTTCGGGAAAAATGTGTGTTTCTGGAAGTAGCAAAGTAAGGGCAACCAGATTTGGTACGCGTGTTTGTATAATAAAGGGTGAAGCATTTACCAAAATCTAAGTCTGTAAGTTTAAAGACAAAAAGGTTAGGTCAGGTCAGGTCAAAGTCGCGATTTGAAACGTCAAAATTGGCAACATTTAGGCAAAGAAGAAATACGGATTACGTAAATAGTCTTCTGCAAACCCTTAGGTTTCAGCTTCAACCATCATTGCCCTTTATTTTACTAAAATATTTCCAAAAAACTGATTTCAAATAGACCCTTTCTCTGATGCTTTGGCAGTAGTTTTTGTTAAGTTTATGGTTTAACGGTCTATAATTTTTAGTTTATTGTCGTAGAAAAAAATCGTTAATGAGGAGACTGCGACTTTTAAATTCTAAAAATATTTCTTCAAGTGAGCGCAAATTATGCCCCCTATTCGGGTTTATTTTCTGTTTACATATATACAGGGTGACTCACTTTTACGGTAAAGCTCAATAGAATTGTTACTATGCAGGATACGAGAAAAAAACTGTATACGTTACTTATAGGGCATCTTGAGCTGCATCAACTTATTTTGACAATCATAGGTTGTCCCATAAGTCGTCGGTGATACCTAAAATATTTTTTTCCTTATTGTATTTTTGCATTTTTCATCGAAATAAGATGCATGTTTGTAAAAAATCGAGACGCAGTAAGTGCGTTTTGGTAGTGAATTTTCATTAAATGCTCCAAAATTCCTAAACTCAATTTGCTATTAACCTAAGGTTCGTCGGCCAGGAAACGAGTTTCCTCGCAAATATTTTAAGTACAATTTTGGCAAATTTTTGTACATTTTCAAACAATAATTTATTTGATTAATTATGGAACATTTTTTCTACTATATAAGTTATAATGATGACAAAATTGATACCTGCTTGCATTAAAGAGACATATTTGCAATTAAAAACATTTTTATGAAAATTCATTTCCATAACGCACTTGCTGCGTCCAGACTCTTTATTTGTTCCTACCTCCGAAATTAACACCGCTTTGGCAACCATATTCGGTACGCAGGTTTATATTATAAAAGGTAAACTATATGTTAAAATTTAGAAGTCTGGGCTAGAAGAAAAAAAGTTTTGGGAATTTAAAGAAAAACATTTTGGGTGCCACTGATGACCAGAGAAACGCATAAAATGGAAAATAAATTGTGTGGATAACATAATAAATCTATCGTATATTACAGTCCAAGGATAAGTTTTATGGAGCAAAAAGGTCAAAATATTTTGAAAATTTTATAGTTTTTCTTCTTAAAACGTCGCGATGTAAAACTTCAAAATTGGCAACATTTAGGCAGAGAACCTGAAACGAATACTGGCTATGTAGAGAAAATGTTGCAAGAAACGTGTTGTACAAAGCCTTAAGTTTCACTTTCAGCCGCCATTCTCCTTCATTTTACTAAAATGTTTGCAGAAACATCACTTCAAATAGACTCTTTCTCTGATATTTTTAGCAGTAGTTTTAGTTATAGAGCGTATGGTTTAATAGTCTGTAGTTTTTAGCTAATTTTGATAAAAAGAATTCGCTATGGAGGAGCGATCTCTGAACTGTCAGAAGATTTCTTCAAATGAGCGCGAACTTGGCCCCTTAGAACTCACATATACAGTGTGAGGTATTTCAAAGGTAAACCTCAATATATTTTTTATTATACAAGAGACGAGAAAAAATGTATACGTTAATTATAGGTATCTTCAGCTGCATTCTACAAAATTGTATTAGTAACCACAGGCTGGCCCAGAAGTTGGTGGTGATGCAAATTTTCTTATTTTTTTATCAAACACCCCTTATTTCATTAAATTTTTGCATTTTCCGTCGAATTATAATGCATGTGTGTAAAGAAAAAAATTGCTAGTGTTCATCGGTTTCGAGGTATTTCAATTGCTTTGCACCTTTTCACATATTTGGCGCATATCAAAAACTATCATACGACATTTTTAGCCATAGATAGCGGATGCCATGAAAATGACGCCTTGAGAGAGGCTTTTATTTATATTATTTGTTAGTGATTGTACTTTTTCGAACGATAAAGTTATTTCGATGAAATGTGGCACATTGTTTCTACTATATAGTTTATACATTTCAAAATTTATATTCAGATTTTAGACTTGTTTTAATAAATATAAAATGAAGCAACGATTTAAATTGAATATAGAATGAATAACTGGTAAAGTAAATTTTATTAACTGGATGTATCAAAATTCAGGCTGCCAGTGTCAGCATGTGTGTTTTGGAGACAATGAATAATGTTTGTAACCTACCTTAGACCAAATTGCATTAGATGCATTCACAAGTTTAGAACTTATTTACCATATTGTACAATTAACTTCGATAATAAATATTATTATTGTTGTTGGTCAAATTTGATAAGTACCTTCCTTTCGCAAGTGACTTGAATATGTTCGTTAGTAACGAAAATTGACCCAGGTTTTCGCGGAAAATTGTGCGTTCTCTTTCGAAAAAATTTAATATCTCCGGAAATAACAAAGTAATGGCAACCAAATCTGGCACGCGTGTTTGAATCATACAAAGTGAACTATGTACCAAAATTGAAGCCTATATGTTAAAAGGAAAAAAAAAGTTACAGGCGTTTAAAGAAAAAAAAGAAAGGTTTTCCTTAAAACGCCAAAGTCGCGATTTAAAATGTCAAAATTGACAACATTTGGACGAAGAACCTAAAACAAATACGCGTTATGTAGAAAAAATTTTGAGTGTGTTTTACAAACCCTTAAGTTTCAGCTTCATTTTTCTGATGCTTTTGCAGCAGTTTTAGTTAAGCTTATGGTTTAATGGTCTGTAAGTTTAAGCAGATTTTCCTGGAAAAAATTCGTGATTGGGGAGACCGCAGCTTTTGGATTTAGAAAAGGTGTCTTCGAATGAGTGCAAACTAGGGCCCCTGGAATCCATATCCGGGGTTAGTTTTAGTTTTTTTTATGTTTTTTATGTGACGCATTTCTACGGTAAAGCTTAATATATTCGCTATTATATAAGATACAAGAAAAATTGTTTACGTTAATTGTAGGGTGACTTGAGCTGCATCTTATACAATTATTTCGATAGTCACAGGTGTCCCATAAGTCGTTGGTGATACAATTTTTTTTTCTCGAACATATAATATTATTGCATTTTTGCATTTTTTATGGAAATATTATGCATATTTGTAAGAAAAAAATTGGAGACGTAGTGAGTTTGATTACCTTGTAAATAATTTAATTGCTTGTAATAGTGTTAAGTGCGATAAAAGGAATCTGGTGTCCACCGATGGATGTCTGTTAGTCTAGCCAACTATTGGTACAATTTTTTCTTAGTTATTTAAAGAAATAAAATGAAGACAATAATACTAGAAAAAAATCAGGTTGGTTATGAGTCGCCAAGTGGGCGGACCTGGCCCGCCCAACTCTGATATGGAATGGTAATCGGAACAACGGTAAGTGATAATGTTAATGACACAGCTGAAACATTTAATGAAAATAATGTTATAAATCTGCACAATAAATATCAGGTTACAGGTCAAGGTCCATATTTTGTCCACGTAGAGCATATAAATAAAAAACTCGAAGACGCAGCTAGTGCGTTATGGTAGTGAATTTTCATAGAATGGCACCAAAATTTACAACTTTTTTTTCTTGTAACATACAAATCTAAATTTTTGTGTATGATTTACTTTTTATATCGTAAATCTACCTACTAAATTTGGTTATCATAGCGTTTTTATTTTTTGAGATAAATTTTTTTTTTGAATGAAAACTCAAAATTTTTCCGGAAAACCTCGTCCGATTTTCCTGACTAACGAACTTGTCCAAGCTACTTACAAAAGGAAGGCACATACCAAATTTTATCAAAATCGGCCGATTATTTTTTGAGTTATCGGTGTGATACATACATATATATATATATATATATATATATATATATATATATATATATATATATATATATATATATATATATATATATATATATATATATATATATATATATATATATATATAAACATATAAAAATTAGAACTAACACCGGATATGGGTTCTAGGGGTCCTAGTTCGCGCTCATTTGCAAAAATTTTTTCAAAATTCAAAAGTCGGCATCTCTCCATTAGTGAATTGTTTCTACGAAAATTCACTAAAATCTTGGAAGACTATTTCCGATCAGGGTAGGCCACTATCTACATACACGAGCGAAATCTATAAAAATGAGGTTGTAGGTATTAAAACAATTTGACTTAACAAAGTGAAACTCATAGTTAAAACTTACAAAATGGTTAATGATTTAGCTAAAAATGAACTTTTAACGAGAAATAGTCTCATAACGTACGTACCCAAACACTACATCCAAAGAGAGGTAGGTATCTTCTTTAACCAGGATTACATTTTAAATTCAATAGAATCGCCAAAAAAAGTTGTAGAAATTAAGAGAATGTGCGAACGTGTAATCGATAAATGTCAAAACTAGTAAACGGCAAATAGCAATTGTGTCATTTTGGGGGATCAGATATCAAAGGAGATCAGAATAAACGGGGTTAATTTTCAAGTTGAAGCATATATCTATCCAGCGATACAGTGCATTCTCTGCTTACGTTATGCTGCAAAAATTGCGCTGCAACTCACGACGAAGGAAAATCATGCAAAAAAGAGCAATTTTGTTTATATTGTAAAATAATTCCCACAAACTATCCTCCCGCGTTTGTCCTATTTATACAAAGCAAAAAAGAATTAAAGAAATTATGGTAAATAAAAATTAAACTGTTAAAGAGGCGAAAATAGTCGAAAAAAATCCAACTTACGCAAAAATTATAACACAACACCGATTTAACAGATTTGGGCGAGTTTCCATTATTACCCCCTACAACTGTCACGGCTCCCAGTCCCGTTAACCGTAGACCTTACCTACCTAAAGTGCTTTTAAAATAAGTCAACGGTAATCAACAAAAAGGTATTAAATGAAGTTTCAGTTTTCTTTAGAAATTTAAGGCGCAAAATCAAAAACAGCGACGATAATTTTATTTTAGAAAATATGAGTTTTGAACAATCCTTAAACAATTTACTTTCTCGTATCTCATATAGAAAAGATGATGACACGGAAGACAGTGACGTGGTGTGTGTTCGGGGGATTGATGACGAATCGACACACTAACAAACTAAAAATAGTACAGTGGAGTGCGCGATCCATTTTACGGAACAAAAGTTACCTTCAAAACTTTTCAAGTAACAATTCTACCGATATTGTGATTTTGAGTGAGACTTGGTTGAAGCCAAAACATTCTCACTTTGGATTTTCGGGGTTCATATTTGTTCGTACGGAGAGGACTGGCCGCAATGGCGACGGTGTTGTTATATTTGTTGCTAATTACTTAGATTTTCACGGAATTCCTAACATTATAACTATTTAGAATGACTTAGACGTTTGTGCAGTATCTATATGTAACTCTAATATTAGTATAGTCTCAGTATATAAGCTTCCAGAGATAATTGTTAGTGCAACTGAATGGTCTAACGGGTTTCGCCATTATGTCATTAATGGTCAAAATATAAATGGCGGTGATTTCAATGCCCATCCTGGACTCTGGGGTCCTTTCAGAGATGATCAGAGTGGTTGTAACGTGAATGATGTCACAGATGACTTTAACGATGTAGTCTGAAATACCGGAATACTACCTAAGATAAACACCGTCGATAATAGACATAACTTTTCTTACACCAAACTTGGCAAACAGAGTGGCTTAGAGTGTTTTTAGCGACAGCTGGGGCACCGATCATTACCAGTAAGGAACCAGTAATGATAGAAATTGATGGACATTGTAATACAGAATGTAAGATTCCATATACAAAATGGAGGGAGTCTACGCGGACTGAGAAGCATTCCGGGTCGCTCTAGGTAACGAAATTTCTGTAAATACGAGCCAAGAGAAGATCTATATTCCAATAGAAGCCAGTGTGGTGGGATATTTGGTGCGACAATGCAAACAGAAAGAGAAAGGTGCTTTAGCATCATATAAAAGAAGATCTATTTGGAAAAACTATCTTAACTATAAAAATGCGCAAACTCAGGCCAATAAACTATATTAAACAAAAAGCGGACAATAGTGGCGAAATTATTAAAGAAACAAGGTAGTATGTCAGCTATATGGAAACTGGTGAAGAAGATGATCTGCGGGGAGAGGAATACGAGCTGTATACTGACAGAAAGAAATAAATGGATTTTTGGAAAAATTGGGACTTCAGAATACCGATAAAGGGCCTTGCATGGTGGAGGTGGCAGCTTCATAGATTTTCCCTTTGCCATGGGGGAGCTCGATGCCGCAGTATAGGCTGAAAGCTATAGTACATCTCCAGGAAAAGACAAAATTACTTATGATATCTTGATAAATTTGACAATATTTGCAAATGAAGTACTACTGTAGATATACAATGATTGGTTGACAAAGATCTATTACATATAAGACCTCGAGAGTATTGTTATTTGTTTGCTCCACAAATACAAAAAGGACAAACACATTTTGACCTCCTACCAACCTATTTCTTTTCTCAACTGTATGCTTAAAATATTTGAGACTATGATAAAAACCAGACTAGAATATCACCTTTAAAACAAGCAACTGTATCTCAGTATGGTTTCCCAGTAGGTCTGGGACAATGGATGCAATTTGGGAACTTGCAACGGACATCCAGTGCTCTATATCTGAAAATATATATACAGTGGGCCTTTTTTGTAGATATTCAAGGAGCGTATGATGCAGTGAGCTATTTGCTCTTCCAAGATTTAGTCAATTCCGGACTATCAAAAAATGTAGCAGCAAACATAATACTACGGTATGATGAAAGAACGGTGTATGTCAGGGACAGGTACAATAAATTATATGAACCTAGAATTGCTAGACAAGGCATGTCTTAAGGTTCAAAATTAAACCCTCTTCTATTCAACGTCTGGACTAGAAGTCTTCATGACCTATGACACATCAACATCAAGTCAAGTGTATCCAATACGCAGCCGATTTCTGCATTTACACCTCACAGCCTACACATTCCCACTGCATAACCCAATTCAAATACATAATTCACATACTTATGCAATGGATAGATGAAAGAAGTTTTCAAATTAGTATAGATAAGACTGTAGCTATGATTTTGACCGGACACCCCATTAGCCCTCCTGAAGAGGTATCTACTAGCTCGAGCGTGATTAAGATTGCTCAATCCTTTAAATACCTCGGGGTTGTGATAGATAAAAATCTATTGTGAACTGAACATATTAAATACAGAAAAACAAAATGCGAGAAACGTTTCAATTTACTTAAAGCAACAACAGGATACGACTGGGACCGGATGTTAATACTGTCCTGCTCTTCTACAAATACTATATCCGAGCAATATTAGATTACGGATGTATTGTGTATGGAGCAACATCGAAAAGTAATATTAATAAGTTCGAAAAAACACAACTCAAAGCTCTTAGAATATGCTTGGGGGCAATGAGATCTACACCTACCCCCGCATTGTTTGCTGAATCAAACGAACCACGTTTTCACGAATACAACATAGCAAACCAAATTATCTTGAGGATGAGGTGCAGGCAGAGCAAAAATATTGACAGTTTCCACCATTTATTTGGGGAAACCATTTCTAACCCAAATTGGAGAAGAAAAAGTCTGGACGCAGCAAGTGCGTTATGGAAGTGAATTTTCATAAAAATGTTTTTAATAGCAAATACGTCTCTTTAATGCAAGCAGGCATGAATTTGGTTATTGGTGTAACCCATATAGTAGAAATAATAGGCCATATCTGATCAAAATAATTTATTGTTTGAAAATGCACAGAAATTTTCCGCAAATAAACTTTAAATGTTTCCGAGAAAACTGGTATCTTAGCCAACAAACCATAGGTTAATTGCAAATTGAGTTATTGAAATTTGAAGCATTTAACGAAAATTCGATACCAAAATCAACCTACTGCGTCTCTTTTGGTATATGGTTTAAGTTTATAATACAAACACGCGTACCAAATTTAGTTGCGCTTACTTTATTATTTCCTGAGATATAATTTTTGTCAGAAAGGAAACACATAAAATTTTCTGGGAAAACCTGGGGCGATTTTCGTAGCTAGCAAAATTATCCAAGCCACTTGCAGAAGAAAAATACGTACCAAATTTGATCAAAATCGGCCTATTATTTTTTGAGACGGATTTGCGTCCAGATAATTTTTTTTTAAGAAACGCTGAAACACGTCAATTTTAATATTGAGGGGGACATGTTCTGACATAAAACTTATTAACCCCTTAAGGTTGGTGATGACAACCCTTATATTTTAAACAGGGAACATGAGTCAAGTGTTACACCATTTGAAAGCTCTTTCTTTTCTGAATTCAGCACAGAATTTTTTTGGAAGTTTTATCACCCCCTTTAAAAATTATTCACAGTTGAAGATGCAAAAACGTAGTTTACTCATTCCGATAAGAAATGTGCTCATAGTCAATGTTTTGTTGGTTTGTAAACAAAAAATTGACTATCAGAACATTTATTATCGGAATGAGAGAAATGCGGTTTATTATTTCAGTTTATCGGTCGGTTTGATACTTGATAGTACTACCGAAAATTAATTTCACAATGGTGTATTCCGTAGAAGAAAGAGTTGAAATAATTACTCCTTTTTTCAAAAACGATGACTGTGCCAACCGTACCGCAAATTTGTTTAATGAACGACATCCGAACAGACATGTTAACAGAAAAAATATTTTCGAGTTAGTTGCAAAGTTTCGACAAAGTGGTTCAGTAGCCAACAAAAAACGGGATCCTGAACGTGAATTTCCGGTTAGAAATGAGACTACTGAGATTGGAGTTTTAGGACAAATTGTTGCAGACCCAACTTTGAGCACGAGAAAATTGGCCAGTGCTTCAAACATCAAAAGAAGAACTATTCAGCGAATATTGAAGCGTCATAAATTTCACCCGTATAAAATTCATCTTGTACAACAACTGAATGAAGATAATTTTGATCGGCGGCTGAAGTTTTGTAAAGTTATGACTGCACGAACAGCTGATAACGGGAACTTTCTGTTCAATATCTGTTTTTCAGACGAGTGTACGTTTTTATTAAACTCTACAATCAATTGTCATAATTGTCGTTATTGGGCAGATAATAATCCAAGAAATTTTCACGAAGTCCACACTCAAACTCCACAGAAATTGAATGACTGGACTGGCATTTTTGAAGAACGTTTAATCGGACCAATTTTTCTTGATAGAAAATTGAGTGGCGAAACGTATTTGGAGTTACTAGAATATACCGTTTACCCTCTACTAATTGACATTGTTGAAAATGATGATCGCTATCAAGCAAATCAATTAGTGTTTCAACAAGATGGAGCTTCTCCGCATTTCTCACAACGTGTTAGGGAGTTTTTGAACAGAGAGCTTCCAGAGCAATGGATTGGGCGTAGAGGTGCTATTGAGTGGCCCCCTAAATCACCGGATTTAACTCCTTTAGACTTCTTTCTATGGGACCATTTAAAGAGTAGAATTTACGCAACAGAACCGGAGTCTCTGGAAGAATTACGACGACGCATTGTTAAAGAATGCCGTCTAATAACTCCACAAATGCTCCAGAATGTCAGAGCTCGTTTTGAACAAAATTTGTTCTTTTGTATGGAAGCTGGTGGTCAACAATTTGAACACTTACTTAACTGATTAAACAGTTTTGAACGTTTGGTTTTTTTTTAACGAAAAATTGACTAATTAGTGCATTTCTTATCACAATGAATGTAATACGTTCTTGCAACTCCAACTGTGAATAATTTTTAAACGAGTTGATACAACTTCCAAAAAAATTAGTGTGCTGAATTCAGAAAAGAAAGAGCTTTCAAATGATATAACACTCAACCCACGTCCCCTATTTAAAATATAAGGCTTGTTATCACCACCCTTAAGGGGTTGATGTAACAAAGTTGAGTTTTAAGTCAAAACATGTCCCCCTTAATAGTAAAATTGACGTATTTCAGCGTTTCTTAAAAAAAAATTTCTCTGGACGCAAATCGGCCTGTTTCGTTTTCAATGCGCCATCCTGTATATATAAACATATAATAGATATGGGTTCCAGGAGGCCTACTTCGCACTTATTTCAATAAATTTTTTCAAAAGTCAAAAGTCGGGATCTCCTCATTAGTGAATTTTTTTAAAGAACATTCACTAAAAATAACCCACCATTAGCAGATAGCTATTACCTAACTATACAATATGATGAAATATTTAAAAATACTGCAATAGATAGGGATGCCTGCGAATATAGTGCACTTGTGACTAAGTTTCAAATTATCAGTCTTTCAAATAACAGCGCAACATCAACTTTAATAACGCCATCTTACTCGAAATTCTGTCATCTTATACGGCGTATACACACACACACACACACACACACATATATATATATATATATATATATATATATATATATATATATATATACTGATGGGTCGAAATACCTTAATCGTACAGGAGCAGCAGTATACATACAACAAATGAACGAAAAGTTAAAATATAGGCTTGACAAGATAACAACAGTATATGAAATACAAAATAGGCGCATAGGTTAGTCATAGCCTAAATATGATTCGTAAATTTGTTTAAAAAAATTTGGTTGCTTTTTGCTTGTACAAATTAGGTTTAATTTTCCTTCTGTTAATTCTATTGTTTGCCTCTTCTTTTCCTAGGTACTTTCAGTATGCCTATGAGCCATGATCGGCCCCTTGGAGATAGTGACTCCCATAGTAATAATAATAAAAAACTAGAAATTGTAAACAAACATATGTGAGACATGTAAATTTTGTATAACGTATATGTATATAAAAAAGTCTGGACGCCACAAGTGCGTTATGATAGTGAATTTTCATAGAAATGATTTGGCACCAAATATTTTTTTATAACTTTTCTTTGCTGCAACATAGAAATCTAAATTTTGGTATGTTGATTCCTTTTAATGTTATAAACTTGTGCATCGAATTAGATTATCATCGCTTTATTTCCGGAGATATATTTTTTTTCGAAAGAAAACGCACAATTTTCCAGAAAAACCTGGGCCGATTATCCCGGCTAACTAACTTATCCAAGACACTTACGAAAGGAAGGCACTCACCAAATTTTATTAAAATCGGGCCATTATTTTTTGAGTTATCGGTGTGATACATACATACATATACACACACACACATGTATATATATATATATATATATATATATATATATATATATATATATATATATATATATATATGTTCAGAAAGATTTCCGCGGTCTTTAATGTGAGACATGCTTGGTTCTCGGGTTAAACCGCGTCCAGAATTTATGGAAACTCGATGTTTCGGCTCCTGTTTTGAAGCCATTTTCAAGAGGTAAAGGAAATATGTAAGGACACTCTAAGGCCTCAATCTGCCTACTCCTTAGAGTGGTGGACAAAGGTGGGTAAAGTAAATATGTAAAGACACTCTAAGGCCTCAATCTGCCTACTCCTTAGAGTGGTGGACAAATGTAGGTAAAGGAAATATGTAAGGACACTCAAAGGCCTCAATCTGCCTACTCCTTAGAGCGGTGGATAAAGTTGGGTAAAGGAAATATGTAAGGACACTCTAAGGTTGGGTTGTTGTAGCTCGATTACGGGGCCCCAATCTACCTACTCCCCAAATATCGCCGGAGATCGTCTGTGAGGTCTCAGTGTGTTCCACCCTATCATCTCTCTGAGGCCTAGGGTCGATTTGTTTTCATTCCTACTAACAGTTGATCGGCTTATCTCACTTTTCGATATGTTCTGACTTTATCGTCATATCCAATCATCATTACACTTCAATTCTCTGTTTCTCGTCCAATGGAACCCTTTTTATCAGCAAAAGGTAAATTATGTTGTAGAATACGCAAATAATATTTATTTATTGTTGACTTTTGAAAGCTGTCACCATGGTTTTATATGGTAAATAGATTCCTTATTCAAAATAAGGCAATTTTCTAATATTTAAACTATAAGGCCTTTTCTCTAATTTTTTCTCAAAAGTGTCTTAAAAACTTTATACCGTTGACAAGAGAATAAAAAGTACCTTCCAAATCATAAAACAAAAATATAGGTTGTCCTTGAAAAAGTACCGATGTCGTCAAAACTTAAAAAAAATGACGTAACAAGATAAAAATAATGTAGTATAACGTCAAATTAGTAAAATCCTTATACCCTTCGAGATCTTTTCCAGAAAAGTATTTTTAACGATGTTATCGAATTTATCATTTACTTTATTTACACACTGTATATATATATATATATATATATATATATATATATATATATATATATATATATATATATATATATATATATATATATATATATATATATATATATATATATGTGTATGTGTGTGTGTGTGTGTACATATAAATTTATCTAGGCAGGTATATATACTTCGCCCTTATTTAAAAATAATAATAAAAAAATTTCAAACTTCAAAATAGGCACCAAAAAGCGAAAAATAGCTGGATTACAGGTTTCATTCAAAAAACAAAAATTAATTTAAATGAAATATTATTATATGCGCTACCTACTTATCTGTTTAAAGTCGGTGCTAAAGCAATTAGGTAGTAGGTAGATAGGCTAGGTCCACTCCCGCTAAAGCACAGGCTTCTCCGCGTACGCGACGGAATCCGTGAAAGTGGGTTGGTCTTTGATCATTAACAACAGACTAAGGGTTTTCATAAGAATTATAATCCGTTATTAATTAAGCTGTTTATATCGCTAAGTATTATTGTGTTTCGAGCTAGGCCCGACTTCAAACTAATAAGTAAATAGAGCAAATAATCGCTCATTTAAATTAATTTTTCTCTTTTGAATGAAACGTGTAATCCAGTTATTTTCCGATTTTGAAGTTGGTTTAATTTTTTTTAAGTTTGTTTATTTTTTTCATTTTTAGTGTAAATATATGTACTTAGTGAGTACGGTATTAGAAAACTGCTATAATATAATCAAAGTGTCGTATTACAGTAGAACTTTAAGTTACATAGATAACAAGAGGATTTTCCTCGATTTCTTTGAGATGCCACCATTAGATCCTGAGTTGGCGAAAATGGAACCATCTCAGGAGTATACGCTTTCAAACAAATTTTTTTTTAAATTGGTCCACAATTGAGGAAAATATCGGTGAATATTCATAAAAAAATACATTTTGAGGATTTCTCTCGGTTTTCCTGAGATCCCATCATCATATATTGACTTGGTGAAAATGGGACCACCTCAGAAGTATACCTTTTGAAACATTTTTTTTAATTGACCCACGTTGACGAAAATACCGGTAAAATTACATAAAAAAATAGTTTTTGGCGACTTCCCTCGATTTCCCTGAGATACCACCATCGGATCCTGCCTTGGTGAAAATAGAACCACCTCAGGAGTATACTCTTTCAAAGAAAAAATATTTTAAAAAATTGGTCCACAATTGACGAAAATATCGATGAGCATACATAAAAAAATTACATACAAACGAACATAGAACCTCCTCGTTTTGAAATATTTAAAAATCTTGAAGCTGTTATGTGGAGCCAAGCGATTTTTACTTCCACATTGTCGCAACGTGTGGAAGTAACGCATTGACGAGAAAAATTTCAATTTTTTTTTCGCTTAAACGTCGTAAAATTATTAAAACATATAAAACATGATTTGGCAACGACATTTTTTTTTGTCTATCGGTTTGTCGGTCTGTCGTTGTGTCTGTCTGTATGTCTGTTTGTTTGTAGCCACGATAACTTTGGAACCAATTGAGATATCGTTTTCAAATTTGGTACACAGTTAGCACTCGACAAAAGAACGGTTCTAATTGTTTTTTGGTAAAATTTCTTTAGAGAATAGGGGATGAATGTGGGGTGATTTGGTGAAAATTTACTTTTTTTCGTTAAAACTCGAGTAATAAAACGGTTTGGGGTTTATTTATTAGAACTTTAATTTTCATCAAACACCTGGTATTCTGTGCTGAATTTAAGTTAGGGGTTAAATGTGTGGCGGTGGAATATTGTAGGCAAAAATTTCGAATTTTCTTGTTGCTAAAACGGCGTAAAAAGTCAACACATATAGAAAACTTGATGCTGGAACGAAATTTTTTTTGTTTGTCGGTCTGTCGGCATGTACGTCTATCTGTTAAGAGGTGCAATAACATTCCAACGAATTTAGACCTGATCTTCAAATTTGGTATCCACTTAGCATCCGATAAACGAACGCTTCGAATTGTTTTTGGGTAAGACCGCTTCAGGGTGTATAATTAGGGGATGATTTGGTGAAAATTGACACTTTTTCAATAAAACTCGAGTAACATAACGTTTTAAAAGTTTATGTGTACAGGAATACAAATGTCGTTCTGAAGACAATAAATTATCACAGCTATGTGAAAGATATTATTCAATTTGCAGCACTATGTTACACATACAGCATGGCGCATTGAAAACGAAACAGACCGATTTGCGTCCTGAGAATTTTTTTAAGAAACGCTGAAACACGTCAATTTTAATATTGAGCTGGACATGTTTTGACATAAAAATCAACTTTGTTACATCAACCCGTTAGGGGTGGTGATAACAACCCTTATATTTTAAATAAGGAACATGAGTCGAGTGTTACATCATTTGAAAGATTTTTTTTTCTGAATTCAGTCCACAATTTTTTTTTAAGTTTTATCAACTCGTTTAAAAATTATTCACAGTCGAAATTGCAAGAACGTATTTCATTCCTTGTGATAAGAAATGCACTAATTAGTCAATTTTTCGTTAAAAAAAACTAAAAAACAAAACCAAACGTTAAAAAATTTTTATTCAGTTAAGTAAGTGTTCACCACCAGCTTCCATACAAAAGTACACATTTTGCTCAAAACGAGCTCTGACATTCTGGAGCATTCGTGAAGTTATTAGATAGCATTCTTCAACAATTCTTCCAGAGACTCCGGTTCTCTTGAGTAAATTCTAGTCTTTAAATGGCCCCATAGAAAGAAGTGTAAAGGAGTTAAATCCGGTGATCTAGGGGGCCATTCAGTAGCACCTCTACGCCCAATCCATTGCTATGGAAACTCTTTGTTCAAAAACTCCCTAACACGTTGTGAAAAATGCGGAGGAGCTCCATCTTGTTGAAACACTAATTGATTTTCTTGATAGCGATCATCATTTTCAACAATGTCAGTTAGTAAAGGTAAACGATATGTTCTAGTAACTCCAAATATGTTTCGCCACTCAATTTGTCATCAAGAAAAATCGGTCAGATTAAACGGTCTCCAAAAATTTCAGTCCAGACATTCAATTTCTGTGGAGTTTGAGTGTAGACTTCGTAACCATTTCTTGGATTATTATCTGCCCAGTAACGACAACTATGACGATTGACTGTAGAGTTTAATAAAAACGTACACTTGTCTAAAAAACAGATATTGAACAGAAACTGCCAGTTATCAGCTATTCGTGCAGTCATAACTTCACAAAACTCCAGCCGCCGATCAAGATCATTTTCATTCAGTTGTTGTACAAGAAGAATTTTATACGGGTGAAATTTATGATGCTTCAATATTCGCTGAATAGTTCTTTTTTTGATGCTTAAACAGTGGCCAATTTTCACGTGCTCAAAGTTGGGTCTGCAGCAATTTGTCCTAAAAGTTCTATCTCAGTAGTCTCATTTTTAACCGGAAATTGACGTTCAGGATCCCGTTTCTTGTTGGCTACTGAACCACTTTGTCGAAACTTTGCAACTAACTCCAAAATGGATTTTCTGTTAACCTGTCAGTTCGGATGTCGTTCATTAAACAAATTTGCGGTACGGTTGGCACAGGCATCGTTTTTGAAAAAAAAAAGAGTAATTATTTAAACTCGACCGATAAACTGAAATAATAATCCGCATTTCTCTCATTCCGATAATAAATGTTCTGATAGTCAATTTTTTGTTTAGAAACCAACAAAATATTGACTATCAGCACATTTCTTATCGGAATGAGTGAAATGCGTTTTTGCATCTTCAACTGTAAAAAATGTTGATAAAATAAGTAAAAAAATAAATAAAAAATACAAGTTGATAAAACTTCCAAAAAATCTGTGTGCTGAATTCAGAAAAGAAAGAGCTTTCAAATGATATAACACTCGACCCATGTTCCCTATTTAAAATATAAGGGTTGTTATCACCACCCTTAAGGGGTTGATGCGAAAAAGTTGAATTTTATGTCAAAACATGTCCCCCTTAATATTAAAATTGACGTGTTTAAGCGTTTCTTAAAAAAATTCCCTGGACGCAAATCGGTCTGTTTCGTTTTCAATGCGCCACCCTATATATGATTAGCATTAGCATAACGTTGATCTTCCAGCGTATTGGCTAGTGTTCCTAATGTAACTAGGTCTATGATCTAGAGATACTTAATTAATCAAAATTATCACTAACTAATTAAATAAATATATATAATAATAATAATGTGGTAACCTTAAAGTTAATAAATACGTTTAATTTTTAAGTATCAAACCGCCAATTTTGGTCTAACAGCAGATGTTAAACAAAAAAGTCGATTGTGTGTAAAGGTATAATAAAATTAGCAGTGCATAAGACTGTATTGATTCGAAAACTCCAAATTTCAAGGTACGATTTACGACCACAATGCGAGGATCTATTTCGCGCGATTCTGAAATCTCATACCTCTGAACTCGTCGGTATAAGTCGATCCTTTTTCATCGCTATCCAGGTTTTGCCTTCCCTCCGGGAGTACAGCGATCACGTGTTCTAGCCTGGCTTGTCCCTCTATGACTAGTCGGCGCTGAGACTTTGATAATAGTTGACAATCTCTTTCTGATTACCACAAGTCGAAAAGTAGACATATTTTTCAGGAAATAACAGAATATTCACGCTAAACTTGCACTAAACGAATGATTAATATGTTCCAAATTTGCACATAGAACGCAGGTTCCGCGATAATGCGGCTCAGGGTGACGTGAGGGAGTTGCCATAGAAATGACGTCACGGGGTTTAGATGCGCGGTCCGTTTCAGGACAGCGTTATCGCATGATGGCGGCAGCAGCAGCAGTTACTCGCAGGCTTTTGCCAGGTGCAGTGCTGTGAAAGAACAGTGCAACACTATGATCCGCCGCACAATCCTCGGTCAGCTTGATGAGCTTTTGGCGCTCCAATTGTTGTCAGTGAGTGTCTGAGTTTCGGTGATCCTCAAGAGCACTTGAACACTGTCAACAGCAGATCGCCATCCGCATGATGTCGCTGCTCAGTGTCACAGGTTAGTGCACCACCATCCGATACCCACCAGCCTCATGTTTGTAATCGTGTGCTGCCAATACCCTCATGTATTTACCCTGCAAAAATATCTACACGTTTATCAACATCTCCCTAACCTAAATTGTGAGCCATTCATGAAAAAATCAATATTTTACATATGACATTTTTCGTTTAAATACTTCCCGCCTTAGAGGAATTGAAATTCCTTAAATGTACTACCTGAATTTCAAACAGCCTGGGAAGATGCTGCAGACGTGAATGGCATGATCAAACACATTCCTCTTCTGCGTTATGGTTACATAACTGCGAAATTAATCTGCGTTACTTATAATAGCATTTTTGTTCCAAGATTTAGTGACATGCTGACAGAACGATTTTTCCTAGGGTTAAATTGTGGCATTTAATTTGCTAAAATTTAATGACGTAACAATATTAAATATATTAATTAAAAAGCAACTTGCGAAAATGTTAAGTATAATTCTCCTGAAAATTGAAAACATACCCCTCATAGGCTCTTATATTATGACTGCAGCTATTTGTCACAAAAAATAAAATAACATCAATAAAAGTCATTTTGTAAATTAAAACGTTTGTCACTAACAAACGGTTTGTGACAAATATTTTACTTTTGTGATGTTTTGTATTTGACAGCTAGAGATATTTTAGATAATGATAAATTAATAGTGCAATAATAAACTATAATAACATAATAATGCAATTTACAAAATGCAAAAAAAAACTGTTTTAGCAAGGTGTCATTAAGTTACATTTATCAATGCCACATATGTGTTACGTAATATTAACATTTTATGCACAAATAAATTTTTAGATGAGTTACCTACTTCGATACCATTCGTTTAGGATAATACAATCTGAAAACGTTAAAGAGGATAAAATTTTTAAATCTTTTTTATACGTCATTTCTTTGCATAAATTAACTGATTTATTTGAAAAACCGAGTGGTTCACTACTTGAGAAAAAGAATGATACACATATTTAGCATTTGAAATAATTGCTTAACATATTAGTCATACTTAAAACAGTTTACTGGCAACTATTGGCTGAGTTCACCAGGCGCCAACAGTTGCCAATAGTTGAATTGTTGTGTCAACAGTTGAATTGTTGTGTCAACTTCTGTTGATATTTGACAACATCTGTTGACATTTGTCAACATTTTTTGACCCAGAAATTCAACTGTTGGCAACTCTGGGTGCTTGGTGAACTCGCCTTTCGCTAACTGGACGATACTTGAAACGTTTATCTCGCATTTGAACCAATTTGCAAAAAGTCGAGAGAGTTGAGACTGACACTTAAAAAATTCTTATAGGACATTCGCCCAACCCCTTGTTAAAGTTTACCATAGCATTTGAAAAATCAATGTCACTCAAAATAAACCAACAAATAAATAAAAATTAACGCTGTTAAAAGAATACCACATACTTAATATACACACACATATATATATATATATATATATATATATATATATATATATATATATATATATATATATATATATATATATATATATATATATATATGTAACTAATATATAAAAAGTTTCGGCAAGGTAAGCGAATTTTAAGAAAAAAATTTACTGTTAGAAAAGTCAAGTCATTTAGTTAAATTTGCTGTAGCAGTGAAATATGTTGGAAGCTAAGGTTACAGACGTAGCATGTGCGTTATGGTAACGAGTTTAGCTACCGATCTTTCAAATTATTATAACCCAATTTTTTTGTGTTAAAATCTCCACTTTTAGAGAATTTTCGTAGAAAAAATGAACTATTGCAGACATCGCGACTTTTGAATTTGGAAAAAAAAATTCTAAGCGCAAACTAGGACCCTAGAGCCCATATTCAGGGTCAGTTTCAATTTTTATTATATATATATATATATATATATATATATATATATATATATATATATATATATATATATATATATATATATATATATATATATATATATATATATATATATATATATATATTTGTATATAATGGGCGAACTTTGGCGGACTTATTTTTTCTGTAAGTAGCTTGGATACGTTCGTTAGCCAGGAAAATCGGACCAGCATTTCCAGAAAAATTTTTGGTTTACTTTTGAAAAAAATGTATCTCTAAGTTCTAAAAAGTAAATTATATACTAGAATTCAGATCTCTTTGTTACCAGAAGAAAAATTTAGAAGCATTTAATTTTTAAAAAATGGTTAATTCCAGTTCATTCCTATTAAAATTCACTACCATAACACACTTGCTGCATCCATAATTTTTGGTACACAGCATAGCCTCTATTGGAAAAACGCGCGTTTCTAATATACTTCATTAAAATAATATTATTTTTTCTCCGGGAAACTAGTCAGATTTATCTGGACAACGAACGCCTTACAAAAAAAAGACACCCACCCAATTTCATTAAAATCGGTTAATTACTTTTTTAATTATCGGCATATATATATATATATATATATATATATATATATATATATATATATATATATATATATATATATATATATATATATATATTATATATATATATATTATACAGCCTGGCCCATTTAAGATGTACCCCTGTAACTTTTCTATTTTTGTATCAGTGAATGTTCTTTAAAAGAATTCACTAATGAGGAGATCCCAACTTTTGAATTTTCCTCAAATAAGCGCTAATTAGGCCCCCTAGAACCATATCTGGGGTCAGTTTCGATTTTTATATGTTATAGGTAAAGTACCTATCTATAGCTAAATTTAGCTCTGTAGGTCGAAAAACAAAAAAGTTATGGGCATTTAAAGAAAAATAAATTGGGGTTTTCCTCAAAACGTCAAAGTCTCGATTTAAAACGTCAAAATTGGCTACATTTAGGCAAAGAACTTGAATCTAATACGGGCTATGGAAAGAAAATGTCTCAAGAAGAATGTTTTACAAACCCTGAAGTCTTAGTTTCAACCGTCATTGTCCTTCATTTTACTAAAATGTTTCCAGAAAATTAATTTCAAATATACCCTTTCTCTGATGCTTGGCAGTAGTCTTAGCTATAGAGTTTATCGTTTAATAGTATTTAATATTTGTAGAATTTTCGTAAAAAATCAATAAAGCTCAATATATCCGTTATTATACAATATATGAAAAAAATTGTATATATTAATTATAGGGTGTCTTGAGCTATATCTTAAAAAATTATTTCTACAAACACGCCTTATGTTATTGAATTTTTGCATTTTCCATCGAAATATAATGCATGTTTGTGAGAAAAGAAGTTCTGGACGCAGCAAGTGCGTTGTGGTAGTGAATTTGGATCAAATGCTTCATATTTGAATATGAAAAAAAATTGTATACATTATTTATAGGGTATCTTGAGCTACATCTTAAAAAATATTTCTACAATCACAGGGTGGCCCATAAGTCGTTGGTGATACAAATTTTCTTTTTTTTTTAGTCGAACACACTTTAAGTTATTGCATTTTTGCATTTTCCATCGAAATATAATGCATATTTGTAAGAAATAAAATTAGGGATACAGCAAGTGCGTTAGGGTGTCGAATTTTGGGTGAATGCTTCATATTTGAAAAGTTCAATTTGCTGTTAACCTATAAGGTTGACCAAGAAACGGTTTTTTTCGGTAACACTAAGTTTACCTTCGAAATTTTTTGTACGTTTTCAAACAATAAAGTTATTTTGATGAAACATGGCACATTGTTTCTAATATATAGGTTATACTGGTAGCCAAATTTTATGCCTGCTTTCTTAAAAAACACACATATATACTATTAAAAACATTTTTATGAAAATTTACTACCATAACGCATTTGCTGCGTCCAGACTTTTTATAATTTGAGTTTTATGAGTAAAATACCAAAAGCTATAAGATGAAAAATTCTATAAATCCTGTGAAAATTGTTCCCTATGTCACCTGACCAAGGTCTACTTATTATATATCAGGGGAGCGTTCTGTCTCCCTTGCTCTGGTGTCTAGTCGTGGACGGCCTGCTGGGGAGGCTCTCGGGAGGGGGGTATGAGGTACAGAGCTATGCGGACGACATTGTCATCATAGTCCGAGGAAAGGTCACACAGGCAGTGTGGGAGCGTATGCAGACTGCACTGAAAGTGGTGGAAGGGTGGACGGTTGATCAAGGGCTCGGGGTGAGCCCCGCGAAAGCAACCGTCGTGCCGTTTACGAGGAGGAGGAAGTGTGAAAGCCACAGAACTCTCACTCTATACGGTAGGAGCGTTCCAATCGCCAGGGAGGTAAAATATCTTGGGGTCGTATTGGACTCTAAGCTAACCTGGAATGGTCACATTGGAAAAATACTGCGTAAGGCAGTCATGACCTTAGCCGTCACTAGGCGGCTATATGGAAAAACGTGGGGACTAAGACCTAGTATGGCCCACTGGCTGTACACAAGGGTGGTCAGACCATCGTTAACATATGCGGCACTGGTCTGGTGGCCTAAGGTGACACAATCCAGTGCCAAACAAAAACTAGGCAAGATCCAAAGGTTGGCTTGCCTAGGCATCACAGGGGCCATGTCTTCAACCCCAACAGCCGTCATGGAGGTGTTGCTGGATCTACCCCCCCTACACTTAGTTATTATGGGAGAGGCCAGGCTAGGACTATACAGACTAGCCTGCAATGGTAGACTGAAGATCAACCCAGGCTTCAGGGGCCACTGCAAAATTCAGGAGATCGTGAAGGAGCCCATGCTTGAAATGAGGTCACACTTCGCGAGCCCGCGAATGTGCAGGGAAAACAACTTTACAGTGGAAATCCCTGATCGCGAGGCATGGCGGGAGGAGACGCCGGGCATGCCACGGGACGCGCTCGTCTGGTTCACGGACGGATCTGGCGGGGAGCGTGGGACGGGGGCAGGTGTTTACTAGGAAGGACCGAGGGTAAGTCATAGTATTTCCCTCGGAGCCCATGCAACGGTGTTTCAGGCCGAGAGGTACGCCATCCTGCACTGTGTGCGGGAGAACAAGAGGAGGGGCTACACCAACAAGCGGATCCTCATAGCCACAGACAGCCAGGCAGCCCTTAAGGCACTAAGTAGCCCACGGGTAAATTCCTGGCTGGTGAGTGAGTGCCGAGACGAGACGAGCGACCTGGCTGGGCAGAATTAGGTGACCCTCATCTGGGTGCCGGGTCACTCGGGGGTTAAAGGCAATGAAGAAGCTGACAGTCTCGCGAAGAGAGGGTCAGCAGAACCATTTATGGGACCAGAACCGGCTCTGGGCGTGTCAAAGAGCACTGCCAGGGGAGCTATTAAGTCCTGGGTCAGAAACCAACACAAGGTGTACTGGGCGGACTGTCCAGGGCTCAGACATGGGAAGTAAATAATTGACGGACCCAGTTCAAAGAGAGCTGTGGAGCTGCTAAACCTTAGCAGAGGACAGCTCAGAAACACAACAGGTCTCTTGACGGGACACATGGCCGTCAAGAAACACCTGCATAAAATGGGGCTGTTCGAAGGGGACCTCGCATGCAGACTCTGCGGCGAGGGGGAGGAATCAGCCCAGCACATCTTGTGTGAGTGTATAGCTCTGGACCGGAAAAGACAACTGATCTACGGTCACTCTAGACCGGAGACAGAGCAATATAAAACTTCACCCTACCAATCGCTGTGCAGACTAGTTCAAGGCACAGTGATCTTGGAATGGGTGGAGTAAAACTAAGGGTATGCACAATCAACCAAGGGTTGCGGTGCTATCGGGGCGGCAAGGCCGCGGACGAGCCCTGAGGGAACAAAAAAAAGGTCTACTTATGCAGTTTTTCTATGTAAACAAAATGGGGAAAAGGTTTAGGACCATTTGAGGAAGAAGATAAGTACGAAACTGTATTGAGCATTTCTCAAAATATATATGTACCAAATTTTATGAAAAAAGGGGAATTATTAACCATTTCAG
This sequence comes from Tillus elongatus, assembly GCA_964006375.1. Lineage (NCBI taxonomy): Eukaryota > Metazoa > Arthropoda > Insecta > Coleoptera > Cleridae > Tillus > Tillus elongatus. The sequence continues at coordinate 186,135,134 of OZ023262.1, read as the reverse complement.
AGAAGTTTGTTTGCGTGACCCTTCTAATATGGAAACACCTCTGTACTTTTTATTTTATAAATCGATTCTTTAACGATATCTGAAAATATATGAAATGTCGATGTCCTATGCGATTCGAAAACAGCCTACTAAAACCATTTTTATATGTAGAAAGTTATAAAAAAAGGTTTAGGGTTGGTTCTATGAAAAACTAAGTACGCCACTGGATTCGCCATTCTTCAAGACTGTTACCTATTTCATTAAAAAATAAAAAATTTCAATTATGTCACAAATTATAACTTATGTTATGAATATCATTCAATGCAAAAAGGAAAGTCATGGTAACTATGACAACAAGTTCAATCTAAATAAATTAAATGACCAACGTCAAAAAAATTCAGTATTTTCTCAGGAGTCATATTGTGTAATTAGAGTTCTTTTCCTATGGCTATGAAAGTCAGTATTACATTCAGAAAGTTCGTTTGCCATTTAAAAGTGCTTACCTACAACAATGGTTATTGAACCTCATTTGAGTTTATCGCATAAATGGAAATAGTGTGTTTAGTAGGAGATAACGTCCGTTCGGCGAGAGAAGCAGCTAAGGAATTCAATAATAGACAACCTGAAAGACAGCTTATAAGCAGTAGCACTGTTTTTAGAATCAGTAAGCACTTTAATCAGACCGATATATATATATTTTTTCGTTGATAGGTCTTGAGTGCAATTGAAAGTGTCTTACCTTGTATAATAGGTATAAAACAAATAGGTACGTACCAAATTTAATCACAAAATAAAAATTAACTATACAAAGATTGTTATTGTCTTATCACAAATATAGTTTTTAAGAAAACAACACAGTCAAGTATACCAAATTAAAATTAGTAAGCTAAACCTTAGAAGCTCACACTAGGCCGCCATTTAATTCCATACATTTTTCATATCTTTTAGTGAATTTTCATAAGAAAAGATAGGTGTCGATGGTAATACTCTTGGAAAATTTCTTCAAATGAGCGTGAATTAGGGCCCCTAGAACCTAGATCCAAGGCCAGTTGAAAAGTTTATATATATATATATATATATATATATATATATATATATATATATATATATATATATATGTATATATATATATATATATATATATATATATATATATATATATATATATATATATATATATATATATATATATACAGGGTGCGAGATTTCGCTGGTAAAGCTAGACTGTGCTTACACTAATGGCATTATCAAAGACTTCACTTCAGAAAATCACTAAGCAGCATGTACTTCAGAACCTAAAATTATTGCCGAATACACAGGCTGTTCCATTTGAGCTGGCCACTCACCAACTTTGTTATTTTAAATGGAACACCCTATATATTTTTACATTTTCGGATTTCCCGAGTGATTCTACGTCGAAAATATATACAGTAGTATGAGCGAAAATCCATCCATTTTTGAGTTATTTCTTCTTTTTCAAAAATAATGGCCTTTGCAGTCTTTATTTTACAAGCCTCTATCTTGGTAAGTGATAGAGAGAGGACCATCATTTTAGCCAAGCAGGTGCGCAAAACTATTGTGACTCATAATGTACACTAAAGCGTGACTAGATATACAGTGCGTTCACAAAACGGCAACCACTTCTGACAACTTCAACAATCAAAAACTATTTTCTTTCAAATGGAACACCCTGTATATTATTATATCGTTAAACTTGAAATTTCATTACCTTTTATCCTATGTATGCATACCTATACAAAAACTTAAAACATTTTGAGATATATGATGAAACAACAAATTTGGAATGAATTATACGGCTGTTTGTGTGTGGGAGCTAAGAGAGACCCAGTATAAGCTAATTTGTTGGACTTTGAATAATTTATTTAATTGATTTCCTCATAAGCCTTTCATATTTTGGAAATTATGAAATCAGAGACACACCTAATATTCATTATATTTTTTACGAATTTTATGCAAAGTCTATGCGGTTAAAAGTATACATTTATCATTCTTGAAGAAATACCAACAGATTTAATGAATATTCAACCTTTCACTTGGTTGTAGCCCTTTATTGGAAACAACATTGTACATCAACATTTTCCCCTTTTATCATGTAGACAGCTTTGCTTTACTTTTCGTCGACAGACTTCACATATTATCTGCTCTTGTTTACAAAGTGTGCTTTGCTTAGAAATTTAAAAGTTGACAAACTCACTCGCGACGCTATTTGACACTGTCAAAAAGTATTCTGTTAATTGTAGTTTAAAAAATCTTCCGAAAATAAAAAAATGAATTATTCTGAAGCCGAATTACGAGATATGCTCTTAGCTTTGGGCGAATGTGATAGTAATACATTATTAGCATCCATAATTTATCACCAACGTTTTCCTGACAGACGATTGCCAACCAGAACGTCATTCAAAAGGCTAAACACCCGTTTTTCCACTACAAGCAGTGTAAAATATTTCAATAATGCCAGGGGTCCGTACAAAAACAATGAGCTAACGCAATTATGTATAATTTTATCTGTGATTGAGGATCCACAAACCAGTACAAGAAGAATATCAAGACAACTTAACATAAGCGATTGGTCAGTGAGAAAGGCTTTGAAAAGAAACCATTATCATGCCTACCATGTTTCAAGGCAGCACGCTTTACAAGAGGCAGACTACAGGAATAGGGTGCAATTTTGTGAGTGGGCAGTAGAAATAATGGACAATGATCCCAATTTCTTTGAATATGTACTTTTCAGTGATGAATGTTCATTTAGTAGTACCACTAAGACAAATCAACACAATCTTCACTACTATGCAGATAGTAATCCCCTTTTTAGACATACTGTGGACAACCAACATCGATGGACTGTAAACGTATGGGCAGGATGTTTTGGAAACTACATCATTGGGCCATATTTTTATGAAGGTACTCTGACAGGCCAAAGGTATTTTAATTTTTTAGAAAATATTTTGCCTGAATTTTTAGATAACGTGCCATTAGAAACGCTGCGACGAATGTGGTTCCAACAGGATGGTGCACCACCTCACACAACGTTACGTGTCCGATATTGGCTCAATAATAATTTTCCTAATCGCTGGATTGGTCGCGGGGGACCAGTTCCCTGGCCAGCTCGGTCTCCGGACCTCACGTCCTGTGATTTTTTTTGTGGGGGTATATTAAAGATCTTGTTTATGCTGTGCAACCAACCACTCCAGAGGACATGATTCTTAGAATTAGGGAAGCATTCAACTCGATAACACCAGCAATATTGCAAAATGTTACAAATTCTTTTAGACGAAGAGTGCATTTATGTCTGCAGGAAACTGGACGTAACTTCGAACATCTTCTTTAGTTTAGTTTCATTAATATTTGTTATCTCATTGTTTGTTATAGTCGTTCCAATCGTTTCTAAAGTTTTTAAGTAAATTTTTTTATTGTTATCAAATAGGTACTATGCAAAACCTTTATTTAACGTATTATCTTTAAGCTTTATGATATTATTATATAACAAACCGCTTAATAATGTTTCAGGGGTTTTATTTGGAATTGTAAGGTATTCAAAGCCCAACTAATTAGCTTATACTGGGTCTCTCTTAGCTCCTACACACGAACAGCCGTAAATTCATTCTAAATTTGTTGTTTCATCATATATCTTAAAATGTTTTAAGTGTTGTATAGGTGTGCATACATAGGATAAAAGGTAATGAAATTTCAAGTTTAACGATATAATAATATACAGGGTGTTCCATTTGAAAGAAAATAGTTTTTGATTGTTGAAGTTGTCAGAAGTGGTTGCCGTTTTGTGAACGCACTGTATATCTAGTCACGCTTTAGTGTACATTATGATAGTCACAATAGTTTTGCGCACCTGCTTGGCTAAAATAATGGTCCTCTCTCTATCACTTACCAAGATAGAGGCTTGTAAGATAAAGACTGCAAAGGCCATTATTTTTGAAAAAGAAGAAATAACTCATAATGGATGTGTTTACGCTCATAATACTGTATACATTTTCGACGTAGAATCACTCGGGGAATCCGAAAATGTAAAAATATATAGAGTGTTCCATTTAAAATAACGAAGTTGGTGAGTGGCCAGCTCAAATGGAACAGCCTGTGTATTCGGCAATAATTTTAGGTTCTGAAGTACATGCTGCTTAGTGATTTTCTGAAGTGAAGTCTTTGATAATGCCATTAGTGTAAGCACAGTCTAGCTTTACCAGCGAAATCTCGCACCCTGTATATATATATATATATATATATATATATATATATATATATATATATATATATATATATATATATATATATATATGTATATATATATATATATATATATATATATATATATATATATATATATATATATATATATATATATATATATATCATATCCAACCGATAACTCAGTTCGTTAGACAGATTTGACACTCAATTACTGTTAGAAAAAAATGCAAAAAGGTGTTTGAAAACGAAATATCTTTTAAATTACTAAAAGTATTAAACTAAAACTCTACAGGCACGTAGATACCATACAAGTGGTCGTATCTGCCAATTTCAACTTAATTGGTTCAGTAAATCCTGAGTTATAACTAAATGAAAAATAAATAATCTACGATAGGACCTGAAAATACCTCTGAATGGATGCGTATAATGTCAGAGGTCAGACAGATATATCAGGGTTCCACTGCCATTACAAACAAAATATAAAAATTAAGTAAAGTATGTCACAATACACAATCAGCGGGGTTGTCATTTGCGACAGCTCTCATCTGAATCTGAAGATAGAAAAATGTTAATAAATGAAAATTTCAATGAAAGTGATTCCATTTGCTTAAAAATAATCTAGAACTACGTTTTATTATGTATAATTATTAAGCTTCCACGGTATTTAAAAGCCACTTTCCTCCCCTAGTTTAATCTGACAACACCACTATTTGTCATTTGTTAACTGACAGGAGTCATAAGAGAAACGTGTGCGTTCTAAGCATAACCTCTAAACTAACAGACGTCATTAACAAAAGAGAAAAATAACAAGAAGGTAGCCTACAAAATCGACTGCGCTAATATCTTACAATATAAAATAACGACATATATTCTAAGGTTAATACAAACAGGAGTAGGTAAATAATAATCCAGCTTTTAATTTTAACCCAACTGTTACAAATATCTTCGGCCGTCGACTGTAGTATAATATTATGTTTCTAACATCCAATCAAACATAAGAAAATCGTTGTGTGCATCAGATTCAGGCTGTTAATCAATGCTTGTAGGTACTCTATTACTAAACAGTAATAGTAAGTATTAGTTGAAAAGAGTTTAGGTGCAGCAAGTGCGCTTTGGTAGCGAATTTTTGTAAAAATATTTCAACTGGTGATAACACAAATTCCCAGCAAACAAGAATCTTCAGTTTTGACACATAGTAAAACCCATATAAAGGCAGCGTGTGTACTAAGTTTTAAAACATAACTACACATTTGTTTTAAAATATTTTTTTTGTTATTTTGCTTGCAGAAACTGGTTCGATTGCGTTGACTGAAACGGATCATCTAAGCGATTAAGAAGGAAAAATACCTATCAAGTTTATAATTTGGCAGGTACATTCCTCTTGTACATAAAAATTTAATTTTCGATAACTTTGCAGTTTAGCACAAGGGGGACTTTTAGAAAAAATATTCAGAAACATGCTAAAGACCCTTTATCGATGCACATACCACAAGAAAAATTTCTTGCAAACCGCCACCAAGAAAGTAACGGGAACAGGAGTTAATAGAGGTGCTGGGTGGGGAAGGAGGCAAAAAAGGAAATGTGAGAGGAAAGTGCGAAAAAACAGCTTAGTTGGACCTCTATAAGCTGCCTATATCCCATTTTGCAGCTATACTTCCTTAAAATCCTGTTTACTCTGCGTAGGTTCCGCAACTTTCTTGGGGGTTGTTCTTGTTTACGTTGTTCTTTTTCATTGAGGGTGGTTCTAGGCATTAAAAAGGTAGAGGAAAACCCCCGCGATGAAGCAGCGAACCAAGATTTTCAAACTATGTTTAAATTGTTACCTCATTTCTTTTGTTTAAAATATTTTACCAAAAATGAATTTGAGGTTGCCTTGTTTGTCAATATGGATACAGCAACAGTAAATAAGTGTTGAAAAAGGTCTGAGTGCAGCAAGTACGTTGTTTGGTAGAGAATTTTCGTAAAAATATTTCAAATTTGATAACTAAATTTCCCATTAAGCTAAAATATTCAATCTTGAGCTTTAGTAAAACCTATGTAAACGCAGCGTGGGCACTAAATTAAAGAAACATAATGAGCTTCGCGAATAACTAATAATTTGTTTTGAAAAACCTTCTTTGTTGTTTTGTGTGCAAAAACTATTTTGATTGGGTTGACTAAAACAAAACTGCCTAAGCAATAATAAGGGAAAATACCTGCTATATTTATAATTTGGCAGGTACATTCCCTTTTAATTGATTTTTTTTTCTGGAAACCTTTTGTAGCTTTAATGAAATTTGTAACACAACTTTTTTAAAGAGATTTGCAGTACTTGCATATATGTACCAAATATAAATCTATAGAAAATAGAAATTTCCTCAAGTAATTGCTTACTGGGACCTCTAAAACCGATATCTAAGGTTCACTTAAATAATTAGTTTTAATAAGATACGTTAATAATAGTGTACAATTCTTATAGAAATTCACTACTACATTGCACTTGCTGCGTCCCGAACTTTTTAGTGTGTTTTTTTGAACATTTCTCAGCTGCTGTGCTGTTATTTCCCTACCTGCGTTACGTATACGGGCTGGAAGAACCTCAATATCGTGAGGGCGCGACTCATATACTCTATTGTTAATTGCCCCCCACAGAAAAAAATATAGGAGGTGAGGTCAGGAGACCTTGGAGGTGATTAGATTAATGGACTATTTCAACCTATCCGTTTATTTTTAAAATGTGAATTCAACCATTGCCTTACCCGAGCAGAATTATGTATTGGGCTACCGTGTAAATAAAAATAGAGGTTTATTAGGTAAACTGGTGGCATATCTTCCAGAGCAGTCATTACGTCTTGTTGAAGAAGTTACAACAAATTTTGGCCATTCAGATTTCCATTCAGAGAGAAAGGTCTTATGATAATGACATTAAAAATACTGCACCACACGTTCACTTTTTGTGAGTACTGGCTTCTGTAGTTGAGAATCCATTCTGGATTATTTGCAGACGACTGCCAAAGGTTCTTCGATGAAACTACCCCATTAGTGGTCAAGGTTGCTTATAAGCTGTCTTTCAGGATGTCTATTATTGAATTCCTTGGCTGCTTCTATCGCCGAACGGACGATATCACTTACTAAACCCTCTATTTCCAATTTATGCGATAAACTCAAATGAGATTCGCTCACTGTTGTTGTAGGTAAACCCTCTTAAATGCAACAAGAACTTTCTGAATGTAATACTGACTTTCACAGCCATACAAAAGGAACCTTAGTTACATAATATGACTCCTGAGAAAATACTGAATTTGTTTGACGCTTGTCATTCAATTTATTTAGATTGAATTTGTTATCATATAAGGCTAGATGTATTCTCACCATAATTAGAACAGCAGACCGGTTTCGCTGTAATTGGAGCTCGTCAGTACGGTATACTAATTACAGCGAGAACACACCTATAAAGTAATACACCTATGGTAGCCAGCTTCCTAGGACATTGTGAGATGTACGACAGGGTCGCCATCTCGGTGCGAAACCAGGTAGTATGTTGTCACGACAGCTCCAAATAGCAAAAAATGTTTTAAAATAGAGACTGTGTACAACAAACTAACAATTTTGTAAATTGTCAGCCGTGGCAAATTTATTCCGTAATATAGGTACATTGTATGTAAGGCTAGATGTAGTCTCACCATAATCAAAACCGCAGACCGGTTTCGCTTTAATTAGAGCTCCTCACTGTGGTATACTAATTAGAGCGACAACACACTCACAAAATAATATGGCTATGGTAGCCAGCCTCCTAGGAAATTGTGAGGTGTACGTCTGGGTCGCCATCTCGGTACGGAAACAGGTAGTATGTTATCACGACAGCTGGAAATAACACAAAATGTTATAAAATAGAGACTATGTACAACCAACTAACAATTTTGTAAATTGTCAGCCCTTGTCCATTTCTTACATAATCACAAACTTGCTAGTTGGTTGTACACAGTCTCTATTTTATAACATTTTGTGTTATTTTAAGCTGTCGTGACAACATACTACCTGGTTCCGCACCGAGATGTCGATCCTGTCGTACATCTCACTATGTTCTAGGAGGCTGGCTACCCTAGCCGTATTACTTTATAGGTGTGTTTTTGCTGTAATTAGTATACAATACTGACGAGCTCTAGTTAGAACGAAACCAGTCTGCGGTTTTAATTATGGTAGAATACATATAGCCTTACCTACGTTGTCCCTATATTAGGGAATAAATGGGCCAGGGCTGACAATTTATTTATTGTTGTACACATTTTATAACATTTTGTGTTACTTGGAGCCGTCGTGACAACATACTACCTGATTCCGCACCGAGATGGCGACCCTGTTGTACATCCTACAGTATCTTTGTTATCATAGTTTCCATGACTTCCCTTTTTTGCATTCAATGTTATTTATAACATAAGTAAAACTTCTGTGATATAGTTGATAATAGTGGTTTTTTGATGAAATTTGGTACGTAACAGTTTTGAATAATTGCGAATCAAGTGGCGTACTTATTTTTAATAAAATCAACTCTAAACCATTTTCATAATTTTTGACATATGAAAATAGTTTTAGTAGGCCGTGAATGGGATAGGAAACAATTTTCACAGGATCTATAGACTTTTTAATTTTCTATCGTTTAAGATCTCTTTAAAAAAATCGCGTTACAAATACAAAAGTTACAGGGATGTGTCTATATTAGAAGGCTTGCACAAATAAATTGCTCTGAAATGGTTAATAATTCTTCTTTTTTAATTTAATTTGGTATATATATATATATATATATATATATATATATATATATATATATATATATATATATATATATATATATATATATATATATATAACATCAATCGAAGTTCTGGCATGGTATTTGTACAAATTGAATGTCTGCACGTTCCGCCCTTCGGAGGGGACGTAAAGCCGTCGGTCCTGTATCTATGCGATGTTGGGCACTGTAAAGATCTTCACCCTCCTTACAGAAAGGCTGGGGTTCAGCAAAATTAGTGGGCTGAAAATCTCCCAGCCGTCGGTGATTGGCCATAGTCGCGGAAATAAGCCGACGTTAAAGAAACAAACACACACACACCTATATATATATATATATATATTATATATATATATATATATATATATATATATATATATATATATATTTTGAGGAATGCCAAATGCAGTGTCGTATTTATTTTGTTCCTAAAAATGGCCCTAAGCCTTGTGTTCATTGTTTTGACACAGAAAAACTGCAGTAGTAGATCTTGGTATGGTGACATAGAGAACAATTTATACAGCATTTATTGACTTTTTCTAACAAGATCTAACAGGCGTTTACAACATGCATTGCATTTTTAATAGCTATATATGCATCAATACTGTGCAGGAAGCGATCGAGAGCTGTATGCTGGGGAGAACTTTCACTCAACGATTTTGATTGAACAATAAATAAAAATATTAACACAAACATCATTAAGAAAACACAAATACGAAATCAGAAGCAACCAAAAAAAAACTAGACTAAATGTTAAATTAACCTCGGCTTTTAAGTCAAGCAATATCCCAACCACTTTGTAATGCGCTGCTTTTTTGTCACAATTTGTGAAAATAATTCTAAAATCAGCACCCTTGGTGTCCTTATAATATAATATAGATTTTAATTAAAAGGCTTATCCATAAACGATAAACTTACTTTACACAATCGTTCACTCACCCTGTGTTTGGACCTTTTGAGACAATAATGACTATGATCTTATATATTTTGGCGAAATCAACAAATCACTGCATTAATAAAATGTCGCATAGAGCACCCTCAAGCTGACATATAATTATAATTAATGTTAAAACCATAGAGTAGAAGAGCTTAGTGGTCGCAAATCTAGTTGACAATTACTTATTGATCCCAAAGGAGCAATTACAGCCCTGAAGATTTATTTAGTCGTACTCATGGCCATCTAGAATTAGATTAATACATTAGCGTGATACTAAATATCAAGAAGTGTTACATTATTAGCCAAGGTGACTTCTGAGATTTTGTTATCGATTATTATGAAAATAAACTTTTGCATATCATAAATAATTAATCAACGCGACATTAGAAGTCGATTGAGAGTAAAGTTGTAGTGGTTTAAAAGCTGTAATTAAATGAGTTTCGTTTTTTAGTGAATTTTCTTTAAAAAAATCGGCCCATTATTTTTTGATGTGTGATACCAATATATATATATATATATATATATATATATATATATATATATATATATATATATATATATATATATATATATATATATATATATATATATATACAGGTTGTCCCAATAGTGTGTAATTCCTCTATATATACCTTACCCTTAGAGCTAGCCGAAAAAACTTTAAACAAAATTTTCTTGTTATTATCTAAGATATATCAAGAAAATATATTCAGCTTTATGTAACTTCCGGTTGCACCGGAAGTCGCTATCAACTTCGTTATTTTAAATAGAATGCTATACTTTTTATTACATTTTTGGATAGAGATTCAAAAATAAGTGTGACTATGTAGCATTCCCTATAGTTATCTTTGATATTTTTGAAAATATTACGACTTTCTTTTTTTTTTAGCTCCGATTTATGTGTTATTTGAAACGTCTGCCGTGAGCTGAGTTTTGAGTTTTACTACCTTAAATTCTAAATCTCAATAGACGACATTTAGCACTTTAAAATGGTTAAAGAATAATTCATCATCATTGTACAGGGTGTATTATTTTGGGGTTACAGCATATCTAACTTTAAAGCAGCACAACTTGTGTTTTTCAAATGGAACACCCTGCTTTTTATGGATTAATCAGATAGATAATTAAATTCTGCATCGACATAATATAGGTCTTTCTATAGCTATAGTTGATAGTTTTTGAGTTATAGTGGTTTATTTTAGTTTCGCTTGTAAAAATAATGGTACTGTCAGATACAGTAGGCGCAGAGAATGAAACAACTAATATTTATTGTCAGATGACAGATAAATGTCACCTAACCAGAACTATAACTATTTTCAGTTCTCAGGTGTTTGAGCCAAGTTTTATGTGCTAACTTTTGTGTTATTTAATTTTAAATGAATTATAATACTGAAGAATTAGTTGATATGACACTTATTATAGACGAGTGTCAGCGAAATTGTTTTTTAGCATCTCGTGTATACGCACAAACATATCGGAATCGAAGACATCCTCAGGAAACATGTTTCGTCAAATTGTTGGACCGTTTTTTGACCACACGCAAAGGGAGAGTAAGCGGCAATGAAGAAAACGAATTTTCTATTGTTGCATCGGCATTAGCTAATCCGCACACAAGCGTGAGGAAAGTTGCCGACGAAATAGGAATATCAAAATCTTCAGTGAACAGAACATTGAGAAAATACAAGTTTCATCCATATAAAATGAAGCTGCAGCAGGCATTGACGAATGCAGATTTTCGAAGTCGCCTCAGTTTTTGTGAGTGGGCAGTGGCTAAGTACAATGAAAGTGAGAATTTTTTTAATTACGTGATGTTCAGTGATGAATATTCATTTTCAAGTTGTGGTAGGGTTAACGGGCACAACTTTCATTATTACGCTTCAGAAAATCCAAACTTTTGCAGATCAGTTGACAACCAGCACCGTTTTACGATAAATGTTTGTGCTGGAATAATTGGAACTAATCTTATTGGGCCATATTTCTTTGATGGGCACCTCAACGGGCAGGGATATCTGCGTATATTGGAGGAAGATGTAGAGGCCTTTTTGGAAGATTTGCCTCTAGATAACAATCCACGTATGTGGTTTATGCAGGACGGGGCACCAGCACATTATGACATAAATGTACGCCGATTTTTAAATGATCGGTACCCCAATAAATGGATAGGGCGAGGTGGTCCCGTCTCGTGGCCTGCAAGATCTCCTGACCTCACATGTATAGATTTTTTCCTGTGGGGCTATATCAAGGAAATTGTGTATCAAACACTGTCCAACACCCCACAGGAACTAAGAAATAAAATTTCAGTCGCGTGCAGGGCAATAACTTCGCAAATGTTGAGCAATGTTCAAGAAGAATTCTTAAGGAGGGTTAGATTGTGTATTCAGGTCAATGGCAAAATTTCGAATAGTTCTAATGTATCGCTTTTTTAGGTTATTTTTTTCTGTTAATGACTGTGGATTATTATTATTATTATAGTTATGTTATTATAGTTTACTTCACTTTCTGGTTCTCATAATTACAACTACCTTTATTAAACTGTGTTTCACTTTTTGTATGGTAAAAATATTAATAAGTCCATTATATAACAACCATTGCATGTAGTTGCATTCGATAAGTTTTTTTGTCGACACATTATCTAGTTACGAGGATATGATCAAGTGATTTGCATCGTGACTATCTCATTTTATTTGGTAATTCTATTCAAATTATTGTTAAAACAAACTTTTATTAGACGGAAGTAAGCTCCAACAATGGAAATATAAAAACTGCTGACTTTCTTGTCAAGGAGACGTTTAGGTGACCTGACAATCTGACAGTACCATTATGTGCCTCATACAGTGACAATCTGACAGTACCAATATTTTTACAAGCGAAACTAAAATAAACCACTATAACTCAAAAACTATCAACTATAGCTATAGAAAGACCTATATTATGTCGATGCAGAATTTAATGGTCTGCCTGATTAATCCATAAAAAACAGGGTGTTCCATTTGAAAAACACAAGTTATGCTGCTTTAAAGTTAGATATGCTGTAACCCCAAAATAATACACCCTGTACAATGATGATAAATTATTATTTAACCGTTTTAAAGTATCAAATGTAGTCTATTGATATTTAGAATTTCAGGTAGCAAAACTCAAAACTCAGCTCACAGCAGACGTTTCAAATAACACATAAATCGGAGCTAAAAAAAAAGAAAGTCGTAATATTTTCAAAAATATCAAAGATAACTATAGGGAATGCTACATAAAGTCACACTTATTTTTTAATCTCTATCCAAAAATGTAATAAAAAGTATAGAATTCCATTTAAAATAACGAAGTTGATAGCTACTTCCGGTGCAACCGGAAGTTCCATAAAGCTGAATATATTTTCTAGATATAGCATAAATAATCACAAGAAAATTTTGTTGAAAGTTTTTTTGGCTAGCTCTAATGGTAAGGGATATATAGAGGAATTACACACTATTGGGACATATATATGTATATATATATATATATATATATATATATATATATATATATATATATATATATATATATATATATATATATATATATATATATACATATATATATATATATATATATATATATATATATATATATATATATATATATATATATATATATATATACATGTATAAATATATATATATATATATATATATATATATATATATATATATATATATATATATATATATGTTCAGAAAGATTTCCGCGGTCTTTAAAGTGAGACACACACTTGGTTCTCGGGTTGAACAGAGTCCAGAATTTATGAAAACTCGACGTTTCGGCTCCTGTTTTGTGGCCATTTTCAAGAGGTAAAGGAAATATGTAAGTACACTCTAAGGCCTCAATCTGCCTACTCCTCAGAACGATGGACAAAGGTGGGTTGGGTTGGTTTCAAGAGGTAAAGGAAATATGTAAGGACACTATAAAACCTCAATCTACCTACTCCTTAGAGCGGTGAACAAAGCTGGGTTGGGTTGTTGTAGCTCGATTACGGGGCCTCAATCTGCCTACTCCTCAAATCTCACCGGAGATCGTCTGTGAGGGCTCAGCGTGTTCAAGATCTCTCTGAGGCATAGGGTTGAACACACTGAGATTTCACGGACGATCTCCAGCGAGATTTGGGGAGTAGGCAGATTGAGGCCCCGTAATCGAGCTACAACACCCCAACCCACCTTTTTCCACCGCTCTAAGGAGTAGGCAGATTGAGGCCTTAGAGTGTCCTTACCAGTTTCCTTTACCTCTTGAAACCAATCCAACACCTTTATCCACCGCTCTAAGGAGCAGGCAGATTGAGGTCTTAGAGTGTCCTTACATATTTCCTTTACCTCTTGAAAATGGCTCCAAAACAGGAGCCGAACCGTCGAGTTTTCATAAGTTCTGGACGCGGTTCAACCCGAGAACCAAGTATGTCTCTTATATATATATATATATATATATATATATATATATATATATATATATATATATATATATATATATATATATATATATATATATATATATATATATATATATATATATATATATATATATATATATATATATATATATCCCGGCAACGGTTTGGATCGCGTGTAAATCGGTGTTTTTGCTCTCCATTTGTTTTGCGACTTTTAGTGGTAAACAGCGGCAATCAAATTCCGATTTTGAGACTTGTATAATAGTGTTGTGCAATAATTACGCTTAAGGTAGGAAAACTGTGCTGTCTGTATGCTTTAAGTTGATCTACATTGTTCTTTTGAACTGTTAGTTGCTAAGCTTAAATTTTATTTGGGAGATAATTGTAGTGAACTTGCGTTGAAAAGAGGTACAATGTTGCCGGACTATAATTTTTTACCCCTTTTTAGTAACTACTTTCAAGTTTGGGAAAATGCCTGAGTGTGGTGTCTCTAGTCATAAATGACTGGTCGCTGGTTCCATGTGCGGTGTGCTCGCATGTCAAACGAAGAGTTTTTTGCGCTCAGACAAGAAAGCAACCGTTTATCTCGGTGATTCTTAGTTGTTCAGTTTATAATGCGGTAGAGGTCTCACGCTGTTATATATATATATATATATATATATATATATATATATATATATATATATATATATATATATATGTAATTGATTTCATCATACTGCAAGTAGGTGTGAGTCTGATAGAGTCGTTTGTCCTAGGTGCGGTGAGTTTCATGAAGTTAAGGATTGCAAAAGCGAGTCTTTATCCTGTATCAACTGCTTGAATAACAATAAAAAGTCGAAGACGCAGCAAGTGCGTTATGGTAGTGAATTTTCATAAAAATGATCTGGCACAAAATATTTTAATATAACTTTTTTTTCTTGTAACATAGAAATCTAAATTTTGGTGTATAGTTTACTTTTTATATCGTAAACCTACCTACCAAATTTGGTTATCATAGCTTTTTTATTTTTTTAAATAAAAATTTTTTTCAAATGAAAACTCCAATTTTTTCCGGAAAACCTCGTCCGATTTTTCTGATTAACGAACCTGTCAAAGACATTTACAAAAGGAAGGTACGCGCCAAATTTTATCAAAATCGGCCTATTATTCTTTGAGATAAAAATTATTTTCGAATGAAAACTCAAAATTTTCCCGGAAAACCTCGTCCGATTTTCCTGACTAACAAACTTGTCAAGGCCATTTACAAAAGGAAGGTACATGCCAAATTTTATTAAAATCGGCTTATTACTTTTTGAGATAAGAATTTTTTTCGAATGAAAACTCAAAATTTTCCCGGAAAACCTCGTCCGATGTTCCTGACTAACGAACTTATTCAAGCTATTTACAAAAGAAACGTATATGCCAAATTTTAATAAAATCGGCCCATTATTTTTTGAGTTATCGGTGTGATACATATATATATATATATATATATATATATATATATATATATATATATATATATATATATATATATATATATATATATATATATATATATATATATATATATATATATATATATATATATATATATATATATATATATATATATATATATATATATATATATAAATATATATATATAAACATATAAAAATTGAAACTGACCCCGGATCTGGGTTCTAGGGGTCCTAGTTCGCGCTCATTTGCAAAAATTTTTTCAAAATTCAAAAGTCGGGATCTCCCCATTAGTGAATTTTTTCTACGAAAATTCACTAAAAGCCATAAAACTGATCTAAGCGTTGGTCATTGCGCGTGTAATCATGATGAGTGTTTGTCCTACATAACAGCATTGGCGAAGCTAAAGGCTGATGTTTTTCCTAGATAGCAATCACAGACAGATGTGAGTGCGTCAGTAGAAGGTGATAACTTTTGTAGTGAGGAATTATGCGTGTATCTGCAGAATCCACGGAGTATTAATAATAAGCTTGGCTCGCTGTACAATGCTTCACTTTTCTGTAATTATAACATACTAGCATTCACCGAAACGTGATTCGACTCTGACGTCAATAACTTTGAAATACTTGAAAGTGGTTATACCATTTTCAGGTCGGGCAGGAAATTTAAGCAAACTTGTCTTGACTGGGGCGGGGGTATCCTACTGGCCGTCAATTTGCTGTATAACGCAAATTTTGTGGATATTTCTAACGCGGATCTTATCAGTCTACAAGTAATAGATATTATTTGCTTCAAGATATATGTAACCGGTTCTCCATTGTTCGTCATTATAACCTATTTGGTGCCTAACACGACTGATTTTGTTTTCAACGTGTTTCTAGATGCTTTATGTGCCTGCAAATTTCTTTTGAATGCCAAGTTATTTATCTTGGGCGACTTTAACGTTCCGGAATATGCTGCTTATTTAGATGGAACTCCAGTTACCAAAAAAGTGCGCACCATTCTTTTAGACATTTTTTTGGTTGGAACAGATGAAGGGTATCAGAAATACCAACGGCAGACTTCTTGACCTTGTTTTCATTAATGCGAGAGGTTGTGTGCATCGTGCATCTGACACACTGGTGGACAAGGATGGCAATCATCCCGTGCTTGAGGTAACACTTACAATTAAACGTTCGATTAACAAACACGCTGTGAATATAGCGACATCCTTCCGATACTCCTTTTGCATGGCCAATTTTTCTGGTTTATATAACCACCTCTCTTCAGTTGACTGGACTTCACTTGCCCAGTTCTCAAATGTGGACGAAGCTTACCACAGGTTCTATGGTTTGTTGTACTCAATCATTGACTTCTACGTACCCGGGACTTGTTCACGAGTGCGCCGCTGTTACCAACCCTGGTTTGGCTTTGATCAGTTATACAAGAAGAAAATTTCAGGCCTGGAAATGCTTTAAGCGATTAAATCATCTTGCGGACTACGAGATATTCAGGGAACTTAGAAGACGTGTCAGGATCTTGTCTGCAACTAAACAGTCGCTTTATGAGGAGATGGTGGAGAGAAATATCCGCGTTGATCCGGGTAGCTTCTGGAGGTATCTCAACCTCAAAAAAGTCAATCTGGTCAATCTACGCTCTCATATAGGGGGAGGTTGTTGCGAGCGATGCAGATTAAGTGAATGCCTTTGCAGAGTTTTTTCAGGGCTCCTGCTCGGATGCGTCTAGCGGCGTCTGCGTGGGCTGCGCCTCCTGTTACAGTGGTCGGACTGGCTTGGGTATCAAACGGGTTTTGGAAGAACAGGTCTTAAAAGCGTTGCTTAAGATAAAACCGATGCGAACCTCGGGCCCTGACCAAATTCCAGCTTTTCTGGTCAGGGATTGTGCTCACATACTTGTTCAGCCCTTGACTATACTGTTCAATATATCGCTGGGCTCTTCTGTATTCCCTAACACCTGGAAGAAGGCGAAGTCAATAGCTGTTACAAAGGAAGGTGATTCG